>CM068829.1:131174696-131364696 GCA_028554795.2 Sinohyriopsis cumingii
GATAAACAATCAAATCCTGCTAGAATATTTTAGAGGCAGACACAAAAACACTGATGTGATTTATGTAACCCAGCGGTACACACAAATTCCTAAAGTAATCAGGGAGAATTGTAATATTCTTGCTGTGTTTAACGGAGTTGATACTCACACGTTACGAAATATTCATCAGACCTGGTGTAGCGGTGATATGGACATAAATAAGTTTAGAAATTTATTTAGTCAGGTTCAGTTATCCCCGCATGGATTTATAACAATAAATTTACATGATCCTCGAGCACGATACCGAGTCGGTCTTGATACAATTTTTGGATAATATCAGCAGAGAGGGCACTGCCTCCATCTTGACACCGACGTGATCGCGTATTTTCCTTCGATGTATCTCGATCAGCGATAGGCTGGGTAAGTCAATTTGAGTCTATTAAGTTCGGTGAACAGGGTTGTTTTATACCGGGTACTGAGAAAAATCGCAATTTTTTGCGATTTTTCCAGGAGAGCTTATTTTGCGAAACGGAGAGTGAACCAATTATAGGTTGTTCGCCCTCTCTGCTGCTGCAGATGATACTTCATAATAAGGTTTTCTTTTATAGTGCTTTTATTATTATTCTATATTTCCATTGGTTTCTGGTCTCCTTTAACTTTGGTAATTGTTCAAATAATTACAGTCAAACCTGTTACAGCGACCACCTGCATACAGTGACGACCTGTGTGTAAAGGCCAAGTTCGATAGACCTCATTGGTACACAAACATTTAAAGGCAACCTGCTCAAACGTACCATTTCGAGATGGTTCCCTTTCAGGTCAAGTTTTCACGAGTAAAAAAGAAAACGCGCTTCTTTCAAATGCATTATTTAATAATATGATTTCCTTTTCTTTGTACATAACCATCGTACATCAGACGAGAAAGATAAAAACTGTTTTAATATTCACACATAAATCATATATCTCGACTCCCAACATAACTGCAAATCTGTTCATGGTACATTGTTGGCCCACCACAATGCTGAAAACGGACATAAAACTTTTGATAGCGTGACGGATGTAGTCGCAGATACACATAAATGTAACACGATATCCCACCACAGTCGTATTTGTGAGCCATGAGTTGTAACCGCATACAGAATAGGACGGTGATTATTTTACAAGATATAATTATATTTTATGTGCATAACACTTTTTTTTTTATAGTTGTGCAAGATCTTATGTCACATTATATTTTTTAATGATACAGGAGTGAATTCTTTAATTACGCACTATTTTCAGATTGGGTCCCCCTTCCCTTCCTAAATTTAGAAGAAAATTGGCTCTCCCCCATATCATCAGATCAGCGTGAACCTGTACTGCACTTGTAGCTATTTTCAAGTAAATTGATGCACGATTGAGGTTAAAACAGATGATTAGATTTATTTGTCTCAGACCAAACTTTTAAAAGGATATTATTATAACATAACACATCGGCTAACCAAAATTGATCATTGAAATAGCAATGTTTTGACGGACAAGCGTCGGGCGCAAAGGGGCTTAAAAAGGTTCAGAAGGTCTTACGGTTCGATATAGTCAAACAAAACAAGCAAACAAAATAAAGCGGTACATCGAGGGTTTGAACAAAGCTTAGCACTACAATATACAGGTGTTGGATGGTATCATACGGTTTTTGAGTCAAAGGCAATGTCTGTATAGTTATCTAATATCTCCATTTAATTCTTCAAAGATGGTACTATTCGATCGTTACTTTTTATCTTGAAACCATAATGTCATCACTTTTGAGAAAGACATAAGAAGTTAAAGCATACATCAAAACCAGGTGCGTTGGAACGAGTTTGTATATTAAACAGTCCCTTTGGGTCCGGGATAAATTTTCGACAGCTAGAATACCTCTTTCCACAGCGAGAATCTCTCTCTCGCAGCCAAACCCAACCATTGCTCTGACAACCTTGAAAAGTCATGGTGCACTTGTGCATTCGTACACCTTCAAGCACTTTGTATAAAAGAATGTTGTGGTGCTGGTGGTAATTATGATTATAAATTCAGTTCATTCAAATGGATATGCCTTGAACGATTCCTTTTTTTAAAATTGGACCATTTTCGTGCAAGAGTAATAAAGGCCAGACACAATAGTCTACGTATTTCTCTGGCTTTGTGTAGGGTTGATAAAATTCTAGATTGAAAAGATCCACCGCCTCTCCCTGCTTCCGGTCAGATGGCCACTTCATACATACGGGTGGTTCCTGGGTACAAAGGCCCCATACAATCTCCACACATCGTTCAGCATAGCGTCGTATCTCCATCCTGGCTATTTCATCCAGGGGGTAATGTGGAAGCAGACGTTCATAAGCAAAATCGAAATATTCCTGCAAAATTGAAAACAAAAGTTACATAACAGGTTTCGAAATGATTTCAAAGATTTTCTTCAAATAAAAAGTTTCTTCCTTTATTTGTATGCCCTTGCTGCGATAGCATGCGCTAGGGGTATATAGTGTTCATACTGTAAATACGCCCGTCCCGACTCCATTTTAATGAGGCAGTTCAAAAACAGTTGAACTGAAAACCGCAGAATGTTGCACGAATTATCATAATTTGAGTGGGTAACGTTGTAAGATTTCCTGACCATTACTGCAATTTGGCTTTTTTATGCATATTTTTGAAACTGTTTTGCATTTTTGAACAAACACCTTTTTAGCACAGTTAAGCAAAAGCCACTTGCGGTAGACATATGCAATTTAGAAAGCATATTTTGTACATCTGTAGGTGACCTTATCAAGTTTTTAAGTAATCACAACAATTTTTTCCTTCCTTCCTTTGTTACATATTGCTGAATATTCTGGATTGGCATTTTGGGCACAAAATCCTTGTTTTCACAATCAAAGAAAGACCAATTGAGGTAGGCAAATAAAATTCGTTTGACACTTGTGTTCATAAGTAGGTGATCTAATTAGATTTTCATGGCATTGCAGCAAATTGTTGTTCTTTTTCTTAATTTTTTTTTTTACTCATTATTGAACTTTTTAAACTGTCTTTTTAAACAAAATCTTTGTTAGCAAAATTAAGCCTAGACCACTTGACAGAGAGATACTATTCGATAAGTATGTTGGTGTCGTATGTAGATGACATCGGACCTCTATAGCAATTTAATTTAAGATAAATTAAGTAAAATCGTGTGAGATAAACCAGTGAATTTGTGCATATTTGTATACATGAATAGATGACCTGATTAAATTGATATGCCGCTGCAGCAATTGTTTTCAAGTTTTAAAAGTTTTGGAACTATGTTGTTTTTAACAGTGCAAGAACAACAAAGATGCATTTGTTTTGTACATCCTTACCTTGTATCAGTGCTAAAACATGACACGCTGATAAACAAAAGATTGTTTTATTACGGATCATGACGTTCTTTCCTGGAAGGGACAACGATGATTTGTGATTCTGATTGATGATAATGATGATGATGATAAGAAAAAGTATCTAATACTAGCATTACCACTCATTTCGTTGTAGTAGATTTCTTCTCTCCTGGATTCGCGATAAACTGGTTTATAACTCACTTCTTCATATTCTCTCTCTCTCTCTCTCTCTCTCTCTCTCTCTCTCTCTCTCTCTCTCTCAGTGCAGATTGCAACTATTCAGCTAGTACAATGACACGATACATTATTTGCTAACCTTTAGCACTCTGGAGAGAACAAGCTGCACAGTCCTTTTGCGTCTGTCAAGCAAATGTCTTTTGAAACCTTCATCAACCTGCCGATTCATGAGAGCCTGAAATTACAGAATTTGCCGGACGTTCAAAAGCTGCTATCTCTCTCTTTATATATATATATATATATATATATATATATATATATATATATATATATATATATATATATATATAAGTTGAGAGATTGAGACTGCATCTTCAACTTTACAGCCACAAATTACTATTATGTAAATATTCTTTACGCTTCAGAATTTACTAGTTTGTAGTTTTACTTTAAAGCTTAAACTAAAATTGTAACTCTGCAGGTGATATTCTCACAAAATCAAATGTGGCGAAAATTGTTTCTGTAAAACCTAGTAAAAGTCGTTTTTTTAAATAGATTTTGTTTCATCAGTTTGAAAGGAGGCTCGCATGGAATCAAGGCCTTCTGCCAGAAATTAGTAGTTTTCAACTGATGGTGGAGCAAGCTGCTCCACCTGCTGGCAGTTTATCTTCTCAAGAAATGACACTGCCACCTTAGGCTGAAACCAGTCAATTTCTTGCAGAAAACGCATGCCATTATTTTGACCCAATTTAGCAACGGATTATGCCAGCAACTCTAGCATTATTATTATTATTATTAACTTTATGACCACGTTTGAACAGTAGTAGTTAATGAGGGCAATATAGCGTCAATGGAAAATGCATACAGACCCCCTTGGGCCTGTAAGCGTCAAGGCTTTTCAGATCACCCTGGGCACGTTTAGCGTCAATGGGAATATAACATGGGGAATACTGGGCCTGTATAGCGACAAGGGAAAGTGGGGTTGTTGTACAGCGATAACAGGAATGGAACATGTGAGGTGACGTCACGGTACTGGAGATTGGCAACAATGTAGCAAGGGGCTGACATCAATTGGGTGGACACTGGCAACAATGTTGCAAGTGGTTGACCTGAATAAGCGCTACCCTAGATAAAGACAAATACAGTAGAGACATAGACATATATAACACATATACATAGATTGATGAACATCAATCTATCACAAACAACTATACAACTGACTAAAAAAAAATTAGGCAAGAAAGTTTCTTCTATTTTCATACAAACCCCAAATATACTATCCACACAAAACGTATGCACACGCATACAAACACACACTCTACTATCCACACAGAAGGAAAGGGTAAAAAACAAAATAATATCTACTATCAAAAATACCACAATATTTACTATAGAAAAACCCAATATATACTATCCACACAAACATACGCGCACGTATACAAGCACACACTCTACTATCCACACAAACGTACTCGAACGCATACGAATGCCAAATATACTATCCACACACGGGAAAAGAAAAAGAAATATACTATCCACACAGAGGGAAGAGGAACAAAAAAAAAACCAAATATACTATCCACACAAACGTACGCGAACGCATACAAACCCCAAATATACTATCCACACACGGGAAGAGAAAAAAATATACTATCCACACACGGGAAGCAGAAAAAACAAACCCCAAATATACTATCCACACAGAAGGAAGAGTTAAAGAAAAACAAACAAAAACCAAAAAACAAACAAACACACACTCTACTATCCACACAGAAGGGTAGAGTAAAAATCCCAGTATCTACTAACAAACATCCCCCAATATTTACTATAAAAATCCCAATATCTACTATCCACACAAACGTACGTGCACGCATGCAAGCACACACTCTACTAGCCACATAAACGTACGCGCATGCATACAAGCCCCAAAATCTACTATCTACACAAACGTACAAGAACGCATGCAAACACAAATACACACGCACACACACACTGAAAAAGTATAAAAACCTTTGTCTTCGTGCCCAAGGTGACATTCCTTTTGCACTATGGCTCCCTCTGTTGTCTCTGCTCCCTTTCCTCCACTTTCAAAGTCATCTACGATCACTTAGATCGTGCTAGTTGGGAGGCCTTGTATCTTGGCTATCCCTTTAGCATGTTAATTGCTGGACCTAGCGTTTCAGGCAAAACCGAATTTGTCAAACGTTTGATCGAACATAAACATCATTTGATCGATCTTCCACCTCAAAGGATCGTGTGGTGTTACAAAGAGTGGCAATTGGCGTACAGTCTCCTGCGAGAAAGTCAAGGCGATTCAATCGTGTTTGTGGAAGGCATTCCTGGCGAGGACGACGGAATCGTGTCTGACCCCAGTCAAACCCATCTGGTCATCTTCGACGACATGTTAGGAGAAGACGAAGAAGAAGTTAAACTGATGTTTACGCGCATAGGACATCATCGTAATGCCAGTGTCATTTACAGCACCCAAACTTTGTTTCAACAAAGTAAAGCCCATTGCACCACCAGTCTCAATGCTCATTACGTGGTCTTGTTTAAAAGCCCTAGAGATGAATCGCAAGTACAAGTCTTTGCCAAACAGTTAAGAACGCCTTGGCTGACTCATGCGTACGACGATGCCACTCAAACCCCTGCTCCCAAAATCAAAGTCCAAGAGAGATTGGGCATGTTAAAGGGTCTATTGGCTTTGTCCAAGCAAGAATTGTTCCGATTGAGTCCGTTGCGAACCCGCTCACGACGTATGATGCCTGTCATCAAGTTGATTGGAAGCAAAGACAATCAATTCCAGTATAAAAAAGACCTGCGCTAAAGGATGGGGATCAGTGTTTTTGTGATTCTGAACACCCAAGGATGTCCCCTAAAAGAAGTGAACACCACTCTCTGGCAAAAAAGGAAAGAACAGAAAGAAGTTCCTCCTGGTTTAGCCAAACATTGGGATATGTTGTCTGTCCTGTCGAAAGCTCCTTCACCCATGCGAAAAAACTCATTCAAACAGCCTCCAAAGACGTTGTCGATACCATGTGTGAATGTTACCTGAATGTCTTAAAAGGCACGATACCGTTGTCTCCACATCAGAAAGAATGCTTAGCCAAACATCGACACGTTCTTCGCCAAACGGTCCAAAAGAAAATACCCATCCGTCAAAAGAAGAAGTTGTTGGTACAACGCGGTGGAATTTTGCCCATGTTGTTAGAATCCTTGCTGAAAGGAGTATTGGGAACAATGCTGGGAGGACTCATGGGAGCAAGATAAAAAAAGGACCAAGAAGAAAAAACGGACCTCTGGAGTCAAAAGACCTCAGTCGTGGCCATTGAAATCCGATGGAAGGACGAAAACTGGCTGTAGTGCCTTACAAACAATGGATGGAATATCACTCCTCCTTCGACAGAATTCAAAAAGAAAGAAGGGAAACCAGAAGTCAAAAAAGAAAAGAAGACCAAAGCCATTCCATTACCACCATCACCACTGCTACCACTGCCCTCGACTTCTAATCCCGTGGCACATCGGACACGTAAAGCCGGTTCCATACCACCAACTCGTCCCATCCAAAGTAGCATCAGCGAAGAGTGGGAGACTTATTAAAAAACAGAGAAGGTGTTAGCCAGCATTTACTACGATCCAGCCCATCCTGCACGTTACGGAGGAGTTCAAAAATTGTATCGTGCTGCCAAAACCCGTCTGAAGAGTCTCCGTTTACATCAAGTGCAACGAGGGTTGCAAAAACAAGCCATGTACACTTTACACAAACCCATTCGACGAAAATTTTCCAGAAGTCGCACCCGAGTGGAAGGCATCGATCATTAATGGCAAGCCAATTTAGCCGATGTATCTCATTGAGCCAACTACAATAGTGGCTACAAATATTTGTTTTGTGTCATCGACGTCTTTTCCAAATTTGCCTGGGTCGTACCATTGACTTCCAAATCGAGCAGTGAGTTAGTGCGAGCCCTCATACTGGTGTTCAAACAAAGTGGTCATCACCCTCTCGATGGCAAACCGACAAAGGCACCGAATTTCTGAACCAAGCTTTCCCAAAAAGAACTTAAGAAACGAGACATTCATATTTTCACCACTGAGAATCCCGAAACCAAAGCCAGCATCGTGGAACGTTTTCAACGCACCTTGAAAGAACGCATGTGGAAATATTTTACGCATCAACACACTCTCAAGTACATCGACGTTTTACCGCACCTGGTCCAAGCGTACAACCAATCTTACCATCAGAGTCGGATGTGCCCCTCAAGAAGTGACTCCCGACAACAAAGTTACTGTTTTTGAGCGCCTGTTTGGTACGTTCCAGACGGTGGCTGTCCCCAAGAAAGGTGGAGTGTTGGCAACAGGAGATTGGGTGCGCATTGGTAAAACCAAAATCACTTTCGACAAAGGTTACTTACCCAACTAGACCACCGAATTGTTTCGTGTCACTGAAAGAGTGCGTGGCAGTCATCCTGTCGTCTATACATTGGAAGACATGAACGGGGAAGTGATAAAAGGAACGTTTTACTTGCCCGAGTAACAACGCGTGACCAAAAAAGAAGACGAAGTGAACGACATCGAAAGCATTCTCGAACCCGTAAAGTGGGAAAACGCCGTGTCAAAGAAGTCAAAGTGCATTGGAAAGGATATACGCCCAGTTTAGAATCTTGGATCAACGCTTTGCAAGTCATCGACTATAAAGAGAAGTGACCATCATGCCTTTCAACAATACCTCAATCGCTACCAACGCAGTTACTACTCCTTCACTGAGTTCTTCTCTGTAAGGTCTACAAAAGCAACCCTTGTGGGTGTGGTGTGGAGAACGTGTGCCTAAAACGTAAATTGATTATTTCTGCCAAATTTTTTTGGTGTATTGTGTCATCTGTGCGGACATTGTCAATCTGAGTTAGCAACAAAGAGACATACAATTGTGGACAATTTTACTGAGCCGTTGCATTGGTTACCATCTCCCCAATCCATCCCTGAAATACTTATCAAACGGGAACAACGGGAGTCTTTTGTCCAACGTCAGTCACCACTCCAACAATAACCACAACAGCAATCTTCTTTTAGACACTCCTCTGACTTCGAGTGACCCCTGGGACAGCAGCGGAACTCTGGAATTATGAACAACAACAACCAGTTTTACTTAACGTTACCCAGTGACAGATCCAGGGAGGTGTTTTCCAACAATACTTTGTGTTGTTACATGGCCAAATTTCCTCAGGCCATCGAATTAGATCACGAAGCCCATTGGGAAGTGGCTTTGGTGGAAATGATTTACCCTACACAAATCAAAAACATCACTGAAACTCAAAACACTTTCCAGGTCGAAATCCTGAACGTCCAATCGCAAGAAGAAATGAATAAAATCTGGATTTTATGTGGCACAAAGTTAGTAACCAATTCATCATTCAGCATCTACACGTTGGAAATTTCAGCAAGCTATTATTTTAGCGGTGAACATTTGTTGGACGCAATTGCTGACAGGTTCGAAGCAGCGTTTGGCAAAGTTCTGAACAGAGCCAAAAAAGTGTTAAGATTGAGGACCATAAAGTGGTTAGTCGCCTACTGATGAAATTTTAGGATACGGAAACGTTATCCATCAGGTTTAATGGTAGTTTGTTTGAAATTTTGGGTGGACATCCACAGATGGTAGCATATAATCTGAGCCCGAAGATCAACAGTAATATGGATTTTTAAAGGACTTTTGGATCCCCCGTAGAACTGAACCAAGGACGCAATTTAATCTTTGTGTATTCCGATGTGGTGGAGTACAACGTAGTGGAACACACCTCCGTACCGTTACTACGTGTCATTCCTTTCAAAGTGGATTCTAACACGACCAATGACCAGGAAGGTGGAAACACCTATCACGTTCACCGCAAATTTGTACATCCTCACTATTTACCCATCAGTAAGTCATATTTTCCCACTTTCAACTTTACCATAAAAGGAGATCTAGAACAAAATATTCCATTCTCCAAAGGGAAAGTCAAGCTAAAATTCCATTTTCGAAAACGATTCTTTAACGAGTTATAAGTCATATATCCACTGTACCGAGGCTTCGCTCGACAGCGAGGACATGGTTTAGGAGATATGCTGAAATGGACCTTTCGTTCGATGGCCCCGGTTTTGAAACTAATGGTGACACGAGGATTGCACGCTTTGAAAGATGACGCATTGACGCACGGTAAAGAATTTCTCCAAAATGTCATAATCGACAATCAAAAACGCAAAGAAGCATTTTTGAGAGCAGGCAAAAATGTCTTGCTTCAAACGGGCAAAGACATTTTGGGACGACGAGAAACTCCTTTAAATGCCCTGGACGCTGATGAGTCAGGCATTCCTGTTTCCCTGACGATACAGCAAGGACAATGCAGAAAGAGACGACGAAGGAATTCACATCCCTAGAGCTAGAAAGACCAAATAAAGAAGAACCGTCCGAAACTTAGACGTTTTCGATTATTAAAAAAGAGAGAGAAAATAGAAAGAAAATGTTGCACCGAGAGTCTTGCGCATGTTCCGGGTCGGAACTGGATCTATTTGCTATGCCACCCACCATGATGACGATGCAAGAATCCCAATGGGTCGAATTTCATCCCGTCTCCCTGTGAAGGACTCAGGATATAGCTCCCATCGAGTTTGAAATCAAAGGACAGCCCGAAGATTACATCGATCTGAATAGCAGTTACTTGTACTTGAAAGTGAAAGTGATCGACACGTCGACCGAGGGTCCCGATATAAAGGATGAAGATAAAGTAGCCCCCGTCAACAATTTCATTCATTTCTTATTCAGTGGAATGGATTTGTACTTGAATAACTAACTGGTCAGTAGCAGCATGGACACTTACCCTTACCAAGCGTACCTGGAAAATCTCGTGACGTTCGAAAAAAATAAGCCAAGAACACCCATCTGGATGCTTGTGTGGTATGGAAACCTGACGCAGCAGACAAATTCAACGATACCGATTTGATTACAGATAAAGAACCAAACCACAATGTAGGATTCAACAGTCGACGAAACAAAATCAAAGGACCCAACAAAATTTTAGAACTATTGGATCATTTAAATTTGGACATGTGGTTAAAAGAGAAGTATTTGCTGAACGGAGTGCATGTCCGCCTGAGACTGAATCGTAGCAGTGTCGCTTTCCATTTGATAGCTGAGTCTGCCTATTACAAAACAGTCATTCAAGAAGCCAGACTCTACGTACAATGTGTGGAAGTGTTACCTAAAGTGGGAAACGACATCAGTCACACTTTGAGCAGAACGACCGCCAAGTATTCGATACAACGCATGGAAGTGAAAACATTTACCATTCCCGCTTGACATCAATCGATGATCGAACATCATCTGTTCCAATGACAGTTACCCAAAAATGTCTGATCATTGGTATCGTCAAAAATACAGCCTTCATTGGAGCCTTCGAGGAAAATTCTTTTGAGTTTCAGCACTACAACGCGTCCAAGATCGAAATCGGTCTAAATGGCAAACCCTTGTGTACCAGGCCTTTCGAACCTGACATTATTGACGAGAAGAAGAATTACTTGAGATCGTACTTGTCCCTGTAAGAAGCAACGGGACAGCTAGGAACCAACACCAGTCAAGGCATTACGTACTAGGATTATGCAGAAGGTTACACTCTGTGGGCCTTTGATTTCACTCCAGACCAAGGCAGCGACGAGGGACATTTCCACCCTATAAAATCTGGCCAAATTCGTGTGGGACTTCAGTTTGCAAAGCCAATACCCGTAAACAACACGGTGAACGTCATCTTGTATGCTGAATTCGACAATACTATAGCAATCAACAGTTTGAGAGAAGTCATTCTAGATTATTAGAAATTATGGAAGACACTTATCCCTCTTTAAATGGTGGAGAATCTATGGGAATGGAATTGGAGGATACCGTGGAAGCCAAACCCCAAGACAATGACAAAGAGGACATAGTAATGAAGTCCAGATGGCCAGAACAAGAACAATATTTAGTCTCTTGTTATGCCAAACACCTGGCAGAAAAATTACGGAATTGATCAATAAAGATTGCTATGGATGTCAAAACGATCATCCCAGTCAAATTCAACATGATAAATGTCTGATGATGAGTGAAGAAGATAAATTGGACGAGTATCTGGACCAAGCTTGCAGTCTCATCTGGGAAGAAGCCGTGTTGCATCAGTGGTATAAGGACTTGCATGATCATTCCTCCCCTCCATTGATGGCTCTAGAGATCCATCACATCGAAGCTCTCTTGGCCCAGAGTGCGGAGACGAAGCGAAGAAACGGTTACTTGTCAAAGATTTTCAAGCAGAAAGGTAGGATTGAATTGATGACTTATTATTACCTGTGAAGAAAAAAAAAACAAGAAGAAAAACAACAACACAAAAGTGGATACCTGGGAACTTTATTACCGTTTGAAGCACAGTTCGTACACTGCTTCTTGGAATCAGTGGTGTGTGCTAAAGATGAACTGCCTCATCGCAAACCTCAAGATCATCAACTTTATGTCATCAACACGGACGACAGTCATCTCCCAGGAAGCCACTGGGTAGCTGTCTACTTCCCTAAAGAGGGTTGTGTGGAGTATTTTGATTCGTATAGATTGCCCAGACGACACGATTCAATAATGTGAAATTACAAGGCACATATACCATAGTGTGTGGACAATATTGTGTATTTTCTTCATCAACGCAGTCTTGGATATTGTTTAGAACATCTAGTGACTTATCTTGATCGTCACTCTTCTAGAAACGATGACAAAGTAGATCGATGGTTTTGTGACCATTATTGCTATCTCTTGTCTTTAGCTAGGAAACGTAGTGTACATCAATGGCCCAATGACTTCCATCAGTGGAAATTTCACTTCACTTCAGAACGTTGTCAACCTTGACAAAAATAGTATATTTGTTTGAAAAATTGTTTGTTTGTTTGAAAAAATGTTTTATGCTTAATTGATGGTTGTTAGTTGTTTGAATAAAAAATGGTGTGTTTTGAACAAATGTGTCTGTCGTTTTTTCTCTCCAATATTTGTCATTATACGTGCTCTTTAACTTCACTCTATCCCTCACCCTAAAAAGAACTCTATAGTATTCCGACTCCAAAAAAAATTCGAAGGAATGTTTTCTATCACGTCCGTGCTTGGACCATATAAAGCGAGGCAGTCTCCAGTCCGACTGTCTATTGTTGACTCGTTCGCCTATGAAGATGCCTTTTAATTTAGCTAAACTAAACGAAACCTACGTGCATCTGATTCGTGTCAAGCAAAACCTGATACCCAGACCTGAAGAGATAGAGAATGTCAGGATGCTGAAAGAAGCCGAAGACCTGATAGAAGAGGTCTTCAGAGAGGAAATCAAGAAGGAGAAAGAAGAATGGAAGGAGAAGCACAGGCTTCAGAAGCAATTGCCAGTTGGTATGAGTGTGGAATAATGTGACTATAAACACTCACTCCTTTACTGATATGTGTGTGTTTACGTTTGTGTGGATAGTAGAGTGTGTGTTTGTATGCGTGCACGTACGTTTGTGTGGATAGTAGATATTGGGATTTTTATGTAAATAATGGGGTATTTTTTGTAGTAGATATTGTTTTTTTACCCTTCTCTTCTGTGTGGATAGTATATTTTGGCTTTATTTTTTTTCTTCTTCTCGTGTGTGGATAATATATTTGGGGTTTGTATTCGTTCGCGTACGTTGTGTAGAGAGTATATTTGTTTTTGTTTTTTTTCTTCGTCCCTCTGTGTGGGCTGCGCTGGTATGTGTTTGTGTGTGTGTGTGTGTGTGTGTGTGTGTTTGTTTGTATGCTTTCGCTTACGTTTGTGTGGATAGTAGATTGTGTGTTTGTATGCGTGTATGTACGTTTGTGTGGATAGTAGATATTAGGTTTTATAGTAAATATTGGGGTATTTTTGATAGTACATATTAGGTTTTTTACCCTTCCCTTCTGTGTGGATAGTAGAGTTTATGTTTGTATGCGTTCGCGTACGTTTGTGTGGATAGTAGATATTGGGTTTGTTTGATGGTAAATATTGGGGTATATTTTATAATAGATATTGGTTTTTTTCTAGTAAATATTGGGTATTTTTGATAGCAGCTATTGGGTTTTTTATCCTTATCTTCTGTGTAGATAGTAGAGTGTTTGTTTGTATACGTGTGCATACGTTTGTGTGGATATTAGATTTTGGGGTTTGTATGCTTGAGCGTACGTTGTGTGGATAATATATTCGGGTTTTTTTCCTCTTCCCGCCTGTGGATAGTATATTTTGGGTTAGTTTTCTTGCCCTCCCCGTGTGTGGATAGTATATTTGGGGTTTGTATTCGTTCGCGTACGTTTGTGTTGATAGTACATTTTGGGGATTCTTCTCTTCTGTCTGTGTGTGGATAGTATATTTTGGGTTTGTTTTTTCCTCTTCCCGTGTGTGGATAGTATATTTGGGGTTTGAAAGCGTTCACGTACGTTTGTGTGGATAGTGTGTGTTTGGATGCGTGCGAGTAAGTATGTGTGACAGTAGATATTATGTTTGTATGCGTTCGCGTACGTTTGTGTGGATAATAGTGTGTGTTGATATGCGTGCGCAAACGTTTGTGTGGATAGTAGAGTGTGTGTTTGTATGCGTGCTCGTACGTTTGTGTGGATAGTAGATATTGGGTGTTTTGATAGAAAATATTGGGGTATTTTTGATAGTAGATATTGGGATTTTCCCCACTTCCCTTCTGTGTGGATAGTAGAGTGTGTGTTTGTTTCCCTCTTACCTCTGTGCGGATAGGATATCTTGTGTTTGTTTTTTCTTCTTCCCGTGTGTGGATAGTATATTTTGGGTTTGTTTTCCCTCCCTTCTGTGTGGATAGTATATTTTAGGTTTGTTTTCCTTCCCTTCTATGTGGATAGTATAAATGGGGTTTGTCTTTTAATCTTCCCTCTGTGGTGTGTTTGTGTGTGTGTATTTGTGTGTGTGTATTTTGTTGTTTGTTTGCGTTGAAGTACGTTAATATGGATAGTATATTTGTGTTTGTTGTTTCTTCTTCCCGTGTGTGGATGGTAGATATTGTGTTTTTTTTTACTCTTTCCCGTGTGTGGATAGTATATTTGCGGTTTGTATGCGTTCGAGTACGTTGTGTGGATAGTAGATTGTGTGTTTGTATGCGTTCGCGTACCATTTGTGTGGATAGTAAATTTTTTCTTCTTCCAGTGTGTGGATAGTATATTTGGGGTTTGTATGCGTTCACGTACATTTGTGTGGATAGTAGAGTGTGTGTTTGTATGCGTGCGCGTAAGTATGTGTGAATAGTAGATATTGTGTTTGTATGCGTGCGCGTACGTTTGTGGATAGTAGATATTGGGTTTTTTGATAGTAAATATTGGGGTATTTTTGATAGTAGATATTGGGATTTTTCCCACTTCCCTTTTGTGTGGATAGTAGATTGTGTGTTTGTATTCCTCTTCCCTCTGTGCGGATAGTATATCTGGTGTTTGTTTGTTTTTGTTTTTTTCTTCTTCCCGTGTGTGGATAGTATATTTTGGGTTTGTTTACCCTCCCTTCTGTGTGGATAGTATATTTTAGGTTTGTTTTCCTTCCCTTCTATGTGGACAGTATATTTTGGGGTTTTTTTTTTTCATCTTCCCTCTGTGGTGTGTGTGTGTGTGTATTTGTGCGTGTGTATTTGTTGTTTGTTTGCGTTCAAGTACGTTATTGTGGATAGTATATTTGTGTTTGTTTTTTCTTCTTCCCGTATGTGGATGGTACATATTGTGGTTTTTTCTCCGTCCCGTGTGTGGATAGTATATTTGGGGTTTGTATGCGTTCGCGTACGTTGTGTGGCTAGTAGAGTGTGTTTTTGTACCATTTGTGCGGATAGTATATTTTTTTCTTCTTCCTGTGTGTGGATAGTATATTTTGAGGTTTTGTTTTTTCTCTTCCCGTGTGTGGATAGTATATTTGGGGTTTGTATGCGTTCGCGTACGTCTTTGTCGATAGTATATTTAGTTGTTTTTTCTTTTCTTCTTCCAGTGTGTGGATAGTATAATTGGGGTTTGTATGCGTTCGCGTACGTTTGTGTGGATAGCAGATATTGTGTTTGTAAGCGTTCGCGTACGTTTGTGTGGATAGTAGATATTGGATTTTTTGATAGTAAATATTGGGGTATTTTTGATAGTAGATATTGGGTTTACTTTCCCCTTCCATTATGTGTGGATAGTATATTTTGACTTTGTTTTTTCTTTTTCCTTCTGTAGTGTGTGAGTGTGTGTTTGTGTGTATGTGTGCGTGCGTATGTTTGTTTGTGTGTTTGTTGTTGTAGTAAGGTTTAACGCCATTTTTCAGCACACGATAGGCTATACATGGCGGCCAGTATTAATGGTGGAGGAAGAACCCGGGAAAACCCCAGAAAGAACCACCGACCCATGAGAAGCTACTGGCAAGTTTTCTCACATACCCACATTAGCCGAATCTGAGACTTGAACACACGCAGACAGAGGTGAGATGGCAGTGATCCGTAACAGAGAGCGCTTTAGACCACTCGGCGTTTGTGTGTTTGTATTGGTCTTTGTTTGTCTCTATAAAACTTCCTTTATCCCTATCAAATATATTTCACCTACCTACCTCTAGTAGCGCGTATTCAGGTTATCCACTTGCAACACTGTTGCCATTATTCCCGTACTGTTCACTACAGTGACGTCATTGAAGGTGGAAATTTTGAGACTATAAATATAGACTTGGGTTTTTCCACAGGTTGTAGGTATAAATAGATACTAGGGTTTTAGAACAGGAACGTCACACAAGTTGAGGAAAGAAATAGATAGTGGGGTTTTCTAAAGGAATTTCCCACAAGTTGTAGCTATAAATAGATAGTGGGGTTTTCATAGAAATTTCAACATGTTATAACTATAAATAGATACATGGATGTTTATCTACGGTCGTTACACAAGTTGAGACTATAAATAGTTATTAGGTTTATCCATTTTAATCTAAACCAATGTAATCTTATGTTCGGCGATATGTTTAGTCTCCTTAAATTTCTGGTACAAATCGTCATTTAGCGTTACTTTTAGTCACATCCATTTTGGCGTTTGTCTTTTACTTGATTATACCTATATATAGCATCATTACAATTATGCAAATTTATGAACACCACCAACAAAATGTCAGGTCTAGGTAATGCTTTATATATAAATATCGGGCTTGTATTAGTATATGTCTGTCTCTGTCTCTGTTGTTTTTGGCCCTCTACCATCCTTGTCCCTAGACACGCCCTATACAATTTCCCCATTGTCCCTATACAGTCCCAACCTATGTTAAGCTTTCCCTTGTCCCACTATAGTCCCACCCATGTTAAATTTACCAATGTTAAATTCCCCTTGTCCCTATATGTTCCCAGGGTATTTTTCCTTATATGTTCTCATTTGCCGTTCGGTATCAGTCTATGTCTATGTGTTGTATGTGTTATATATGTCTATGTATATATCTATCCTTTACAGCGAGTATTCAGATCAGCCCTTGCTGAATTGTTGACAGTATCCAGTACCGTGACGTCACTCACCTCTTCCATTCCTATTATCCCTATACAACAACCCTACTTTCCCTTGACGCTATACAGGCCCAATATTCCCCATGTTCAATTCCCCTTGACGCTAAACGTGCCCAGGGTGATCTGAAAAGCCTTGACGCTATACAGGCCCAAGGGAGTCTGTATTGTATTTTCCTTTGACTCTATATTGCCCCCATTTACTACTAACAGTCAATCAATGTTCAGTTAGTTAAATGCATGCACTGGTATGTTATTGCAGCAACTGTGTACTGAACGCAATGAAGAAATTCATTCTATTTTATTAGCAAGTTTACTTTGTTGTTAAGGACGACACGTCTTCTAGTCATTGTGATGTCAATGAAATTATTATAATAGGCATGTATTAATTAATTGGACATTGCAAATAAGATCTATTTCATTACTAATCAGCACCAACCAATAATCAACCTTAATCAACAAACTGTGATATCAACATTTTGTTTGCAATTCAGTAACTGGAACGAACACTTTATATGATTTGTTCCGAACAACGATCTTATTTTAAAACCTTTATGTCAACTTTCAACAAAAAAAGCCACTCTCTAAAATCCTTTAGTCAGTAATATATATATATATATATATATATATATATATATATATATATATATATATATATATATATATATATATATATAGATAGATAGATAGATAGATAGATGTAACAAATATATGACAATACTTACAGCTCTGCTCTGAAAGTCTAGACCATTGACTTCCTCATCCAGCATCTTGTCCCTATGAAGCAGGCAAAAGTCATACGCTTGCTGAAAACAAATTCGTGTGTTGGAATATTATTTTTTTGCAACATTTGTTCAGAGTAATAGCTTAATAAAACTGATCGCTTTTTATATCTCGACTGATTCGTAATAGAAAGGGTGTTTTTGGTAGTCGTCAGCACTCGTTATCTAGGTAGAAGTGTTGGTCACATTATTTAGATGTTTTGCCAACTTTTATCGCTTTAAAGCGTTAGAATTTGTTTTTTGTTTCTGTTTTTGTTGGCACTTTTAACACAGTATTGGCTATATCATGGCGATTAAATGTAACTTATCAATTACACCGCTTTGAATGTTTGAAAATTGCATGCAGAATCTTTTGATATTTTGACTTATCTTGTATTAAACATTTATGGGTTCTATATCATTATAAACAAATATAAAACCAGAGAATCGGATCAATTAACCTTAACAAAACGGAGAAGGTAGAATACAGCATCCCGCTCAAAATAGCGATGACGTGTAAGCTCATTGAAAGCCTCCACATATTCATTGTTGTATAGATCTGTAAATCTCTCCGCCAGACGAACTGCCCGGTTGTAGTCGCCGAGGGTCTCGCCTGAGTTATCATCTTGTCTATAATAAAACACATTTTGGGTCGATACATTTGGAAAATATCAGGGATTTTAATGGAAATGTCTCCAAGAAGTTGAAACAAACTCTGATCTACTTCAAGCGAAATATGTTTACTTCTACACTGATCCTTTGTTGAGCTTTAAATGTCAAGAACGACGAAAACTTAATATCACTGTGAAGGCCATTGTTTCGTAAGGGCAAGTTTAAACTATAGTTTCATAAAAACTACAAACCGTTTTGATCGACTAGTCTTTATGAAGTAAAGAAAACGTCGTCTTTGAATCGTATAAACAGTGTCGGTCAAGGTTTTGTATTAACATACAAGGTTTGCTTTTCAAAGTCAATTTATACCTTCATTTTTAGACCACACTCGGAGATTATAAACTCTCGTTAATCAAAATCCAAAATATGATATTCATTGTTTAAAAATATTTATTTTCATCAATTTTTATTATAAAAAAGAAAAAAACGGGATTGTATTTTTATGTGCTCTTATGTATTTTTATTCCATTAGCTGTACAATTTAAAGAGCAATATGTATATTTATACAAACTTTTGCTCAGAATAAGTATGTGCTCCACGCCTGGTTTCCAATGTTACTGCTCAAACGCTTCATTTTAGAACCCATCTTAAAATATGCAAATAACCTCAATCTGACCCATTTCCCCGTGCACGAGTTTTTCTCCTCCTCCTACCCACCCCCACCCCCAACCCCATTACAGTCTTACCTGACTGTTGGAGTTTTGCCGCGATGATCATGAGTAGCGTTATTCTGTCCTTTATATTGGTCACGAACGCTCTCGACAGGACGTACAGCTCGAGCTGTGTTTAGTTTCTCCTGCTCGGACGACTTCCTTGCATCTAAATGTTGCTCGTCTTTAAATTTGTCTGACCCATTGTAATGGTTCCGTCTATCAGGGTCTGATCCATTAGAACGGACTTCTTTGGACATATCTGAGCCTTCATTTTGATTTTTTTTGTATGTGCTTGGACGATCGCTTCCTAGTCTGTCAGGATCTTCGGGTATGTTCATCTTGCTTGTACGAACGTCATTGGAGAGATTTTCTTTATATTTGTCCAGACCTTCAGATTGGGTTTTCCTGTATCTATCCTCGACTCTGGGACGATCTTCTCTCGCTGAATCTCTGTACGTTTCCGGTTCATAGGGTTGGTATTTTTCTGTCGTTTCTTCATATGGTTCTGGTACCCCTGGACGACCAAGTCTTGACTCTCCCAATTTTCCGACTCGAACCCTTCTTGACCAGTTGGGGTAGACGCTAGGTTCTTCTAAGGTCCTGTCAGATGGAAATTGCCCTCGATTTACGGGATCATCAGGATCATTCTTCATCGGGAAACAGTAAGAAGATGGCCTGACGATACTATCCCTGTCTTTGGACCCTTCCGGATTTGGTGGTTGGTATGATTTTGGCCTAATATTGGTTCCGGTTCTGTTATCAATATTAGTATTTGCGACTCTACCCTTAGAATTTCCAAGTGATTTATCGTCACTCTCCCACTTCTGAAAATAAACAATGACTGCTGTATAACTATGGCGATTTAATTAAGATAACATCATCAGTGCCTTATTATTTAAAAAATATTAAATCGATAACAATGCGTCTGAAGAATTTGATTCCTAGAAAATATATTATAGTCTACGAAACAAAAATCAGTTGATGGTCATCATTTATATGCAAGATATACTGAATGTAATATGTTAATAACTATTCTGTAAGGAAAGTAAAATGTTACAAAAAATTACTGTACTCATAGTTTACTTTATCGTTCTTCTTTCTTTTCTTGTGGAAAAAAAAATTATTAAGTATGTGAAGCAGTTAGTTAATTTATTAGTTAGTTACTTTTTTGAATTGAAGAGCCGAAGACAGCTTACGTTTATGCTTAGCCTTCTCTTGTTATAAGTATATTTTGTTTTCTTTTTTTAAAATAAACGCGAGGTTAATATTCCTAGCAGCTATATTTTATCCAGCTCCAGAGGAAAAGGTAAAATACATTCACATCGGTTTTTAATTGTGTTGTTTCTCGTGATCTTCGAGAGGCACATAAGTTTAGTTTGAACTAAAAATTTGTTCTATTATTCTAGTACATGCTGGGCTGGGAGGTCGGCAGGGGTGGGCGTGCTGAATACTGCTAATTTTTTTAAATTCTAAATCTGTAGCAACAACAACAACACTCTTCAGACCCAGTTCAACAAAGTACTAATGCAACAACCTTAAACAATGGCACCAAGATATGACGGTAATTGTGAATGTAAAGGCTAAAGGGACCCTTATAGTTCGACATAAAGATAATTATAGCACATATATACTTAACTCCAGTAGTTCTAGTTCACTGGGGATTGTTTGACTGTTTTTTGTTACAAATTTGTTTCGTAGTTTGGCAAATTTCCAAAGCACGGACTGTTATCTCTATTCTCATGAGAAACAATACATTCGATAACTTTTTAAAATGGGAGTGTCCTGATCTTTACATTTACAAGGTAGTTTACAAATGTCAAATCAGACAAGGCCAGTATTCACATAAATATACACAACTCATAATTAAGGTAGAGAGGTACATATTCAGGTGGAAGTACACCGCAGTTCAGAACAAAGCGCTGCCGGTGGCGTTTACTTTGTAAGCGTTTGGCTGGTGGTATTGGCTTGTAGGTGTTGGGCTTAACACGCAACCAGTTTGCATACGTACAGACAATACCAAACTGTTACGTTCATCATTTTATGCTGTGGATTGGGTGCACAATCAAAATATTATAATAAATGACAATAGACAAACTTGGCATGAATTACAAACATAAATTACACAGAAGAATTCATATTGTTTATAACACAAGTACTGGCCTCAGGGAGAGAGAGAGACTGCAAATTATTATTTTGAAAATAAATGAAACAAAGTACATAATTAGCAACAAGTTAAGATTTTGGTTGTTATGTTTTTGTTGCGGTTGTTTTTAACAGCACTTTCAGGACATTATTGGCTATATGATGTTGAGGAAATGGGAGATATATGACTTTCCAAAGGATACACAGAGGCGGCCAACCCGGTCTGGCCGGGGCAGGTAAAGAAACCACTACCCTTGGACTACAAGAACGACGCCCTATCACCTTATCTACAGCGGCTTTCAATTTCTTGGCTTTCTTTCGCTCCCCTCCTTAAAAGTTTTTCCATCGCATCTGATGGGACCTATTACCTTAGGGAGCACGAAACAAGAAATATATGTACTAGATATTATGTACGAATAGTGACCTTTCACCCTTAATCGCACTCACTCATCCCTTAATTCCCACCCCACCCTCGCACGGGGCTTTATATGTTGTCATGTTATCATGCATTCATTCTGATCAATCATCATATCCGATTTCATCAGTGTCTTCCATTTGGAATACAGACTCAGCTTGGAATCTTTCACCCCCTCCCCAAACTTCTTCCTCCTCTCACACCTTGTGTAGCGTAGACCAAATCACTTAAGTTATCAATCACGGAGAGCAAACCAATGTCAGAGACTGCTCGTAATGTCATTCATGTGGTTGAAAATGACAACGACGGAGGGCACCGCATGCAACCTACGGTGCATGATTGAACCTCCGTTGTAAGCTGTTCCTTTCTGCTCTCCATTCCATCCACACCCATCCACCACCCATGCCGTTGTCATTTTGTTTCTTCACAATGTGGTCATGTGGGTTTTTCCCCTCTGACCTTGCTCTATTCACCGTCGTTGGTAATTCAAGTAATTTTATATGTACGGCGTTTACTCTCTCCCTGGACTGTCGTCTATTTATCTTTGTTTAACATATTACCGACTGTGATAATTACTTTTTTGGGGTTAGACAGAGTTCAGGTTACAAGGAAAATCAAGTAACAAATGTACGGACGGACTGATGAATTGTCGGACGGATGATGCACAACTGAACACCTTATATCCGCTAAAACAACGCACACATCGTGATTACGAAACTGTTAAAGTTCAACCGGATTAGTATTAGATATTCTGCTTATCGTGTCATAGCTACCGAGCGATAACCATCAATAAAGCTATAAGGTCTTATTTCAGTATAATAGGAGAAAGCCGTTACTACTTACTGGAGTTTTTATTTCCTCAACCACTTTCAGGAACTTAACGTATTCTTGCTTGGCTGACGGAAACTCTTGTCTGGCAGTTGTCCAGTGGCCAAATTCCAGGTCATCGACGAAAGCTTTAATCTTTTCAAATGCTTCAGGATCTCCTAAATATTTTCGTACTATTTCCAGTGCGAGGATAAATTCTTCCTGCGCCTTTTTCATGAAATGAGGGGTTAGAAAGCTCCATTTTCCTTTTTCGAACTCATTAAAACACTGGTCAATAAGAGCTCTTCTGGATTCCATGATTGTTTGCGAGGGACATCAGCTGTTTACATGAGTTGAACAGTATCAAAGATGTCCAATCTATATATGTCTGTCTGTCTGTCTCTGTCTGTCTGTCTGTCTGTCTCTCTCTCTCTCTCTCTCTCTCTCTCTCTCTCTCTCTATATATATATATATATATATAGTCATTATTGTAGCTGTCGTCATTTCTATCTTCATTGTTGTCGTCCTCCTCCACCTCGTTATATTCATTATCATCACCAATATTGTCATTATAATCATTATTCTCAAATTATACCATTTCTGTTTTTGCTGTAGTTTTCATGAGATGCAGGCGTTTCATGATTATTTTATATCATACAATGTTAAAAAAATAAAAGCTTTCCTTTGGAGTAATAACAAATTCATAAACCAGCCAACAACTAGAACATTTTTGATCATGTAGTACATGTCACATCGACTCACTTCTAACTATAATCTGGAACTTAAAAACGGAAGCACAGATGTGTCGTATGTTATAAGATATACGTGTTAACATAAATTGTATCGAACAGGCATGTTTATGAAAGTCGAATGCTTATAATCGGGAGGAATTTATGCTTAAGAATATGTTAAATGACAAGTATAAAACGCAGCTTAGATATACCCTTGCCATAGTCTACATCATCATAGTCATCATAGTCTGCATAGTCATCATAGTATACATAATCATCAGAGTATACATAGTCATCAGAGTCTACATCATCATAGTCATCATAGTCTACATAGTCATCAGAATCTGTATCATCATAGTCATCATTGTCTACATAGTCATCAGAGCCTGCATAGTCATCATATTCTGTATAGTGATCATAGTCTACATAGTCATCATAGTCTTATAGTCATCATAGTCTACATAGTCGTCATAGTCTGCATATTCATCATAGTCTGCATAGTCATCATAGTCTTATAGTCATCTTAGTCTTATAGTCATCATAGTCTACATAGTCATCATAGTCTACATAGTCATCATAATCTACATAGTCATCATATTCTGCATAGTCATCATAGTCTTATAGTCATCATAGTCTACTTTGTGCTTCTAGATTTTTGTTCCATAATATTGCAATAACTATTACAACTGAAAGAATCGATACATTGTTAAAACAATACTTGCCTGAAAACAACTGATCCTACAGATGCTTTAAAAACTCGTCAATCAAATATTGGTAAAACGTTTGCAAATCTGAAGACTCTCCAAAAAGTCCGATTTAAAAAGTCCTTTATAAAGGAGTTGACATTTCTATGTTAAACGTATCGTGCGTTTAAAATCTCTGGAGTATCAGCAAAAAAATATTCCCGTAATATTTTGTTCAGTTGTTGGTCTTAAGTTACCGTCACGGTACGAAAGTTTTTAAAGGAACATTGACAGCGACGGTTTTTGCGTTGTTAAATATGTTTCAACTGTCAACCAAAACAATACTTTCGAGCCAGTACTGCATTCAATACTTAGAGCAAAACAAGGCTTGGCAACTTTGTATGCATTCTTTATCTTCCGATCTGGTGATATACTTTTGTATGATAATGAGAATCTGTTTAATAATAAGGGACAAGACTGTTTTCTTCTAAATTAGAGGGGAGGACATATATTTAACAATGTGGCAATATGTGTAAAGTCAATATATTTGAATTATAATTTAATTTGTAATAAAAGGATAATACTAATAATAATAATAATAAAGAAAACAATACTTTCAAGATCAAAATTCATGACTTGTTTGGGGTATTTTGTGTTGCTTAAATTGTCCTCGCATTGTTGAAGAAAATGATAGAGATATTGGCCTGTCCGTGCGTTCGTTCTTTCGTTCGTGCATGGTCACAATAATCAGCAAAAAGGTTGTGAGCAACGGTGACTTCCTACGATGGGCAGAGGAAATGAATTACTGGTTTTCACAGACGTAGATACTACAGTGTTTAGAGTGCCGGATTCATGACAGAAAGTGTGCTGGTTCGAATCCTACCATCATATCGGCCAGGGTCATTTGGCTGGGCACTTTACTTCAGTTACTTAGGCACCAAATAGTTGTATTTTTGTGCTGTAAAACATCAAATCTAGCAGAACAGACAGAGGTACTATCTATTGCAAGGAGTTCATTTGATGAACCGGGATGAAAGCAGTGGTTGAGAGGTGAGTGCGCTGAGAGTCTATGGGTCACGCATAAGGAAGCTGATCCGATTCTTTTCACAGCAAATGAAACAAGAAATGAAGCTATCAGAAGACGGCAAAGATCGCTATCACGTTTTTATGTAGGCAAAACAAATTTGCTTTTCTTGATCAATATTGTCAGACGATGCATGAAAACAATATGGTAGATACGAGTCACTATGACAAACGTTTGGTGACGTAGTATTTCTCAGGAATTTACACAATTCATGTTTCATGACTACATGTGAACAATAAGGAAGAGATTGGCCTAAAAAAAACGTGTAAATGATTTCTAAAACGTGACAAGAAGATCTCAGTGATCTTTTTGTCACTGCATTATCACTTGAAATGCTTGCAGATAGTAAGTTTCATTTCTGAACAAGCAAATAGTTGGACAAGGATAATAGAGCAGGAAAAGTAGGCCTAACATGCCTTTGAAATAGTGTAGTTCGCTCGTTAAGTTTCCTAAGTCGACAGGTAATGGTACTGGAAAAATTATCGTAACATAAAATGTGCAACGATCAGTCGAGCGTGAAGAAGTATGTCACAATGACATGCTTTGATATGGTTGTGTAGTAAACTCAGTATAAGCACATTTTTCATCCGTGTCAGATAAACTGGTCTATTAACGCCCAAAATACATATGACAACCACGACGTCGCATATATGGGTGGGGATATAGCACCTCGCCTTCACTTTGTGCAGACAAAAATGTAAAGAAAAAGACAACATAGGTTTTATTTGTCCATATTTGTCATTTGTTTATATAGCTATCCATAAAAACACTATTTCTAAAGAACTCTGACCTAAACAATTTATGAAATAAATGTTTTTAAAAAAAATAATAAAGATGTTATTAAAACAGTAAAAGAAATATATTTGTTAAACTTTGATCTGGATTGAGAAAACTATACAATACTGCACTTAGGTAAACATGTTAAGGTTCCCTCTAACATTTAACTTTAGAGACGAAACGTCATAACCCTTTATTGACACATTAATCATCAGTGTAAAATATTACTTCAGGTTGGAAATATACATTTACCAAGGAATACAGACTATACGCGTATCGCAAGTCAGCCGTTACAAAGAGGATATCAAATTTTAAATGAGGAATAATGACATGAACTGTTCTGCACTAATTGTAAATTGCACCCGTGCATTTGATACTTATGAAGGCAGCACAACGTTTGTGCGGATGAAGTGGCTCATCCCTCCAAATGGCTTTCAGTGTAGTGCTAATGATGCAGTCTGTCCATCAAGTTAACTTTTCTCCATAGAGTTTTACTACAATTTAAAAAAAATATAATAAAACAAACAAACACACACACACACACATACACACAAAGTCGAAATAAAGTAAAAATTAAGGTTCCGTTTTGAAATATATGCTACGTGATTCTTCAATCTTTGGAACAAGTAACCTCAAATTTGAATGCTAATCTATTGCATAAACCAGAATGTGATGGGACACTGGTGCATAAGATCCAGCGACAAGTATCCGGTTCGATTCCTGCTTGGAACAAATTACAATTATCAAACCTGCTTGATTATATTTTAGTGTCATTTTGTATACATTATTTTTCATATAATCACGTATCTAGCATAGAGTGCAGGGATAAGAGCTTTCCCGACATTTCTAGTTATTATTTCATGCATATACATTGTATTTCTGAATATAAATCTTGTGGATTTAAATTTCGCTCTGTAGAGAATTGCTATCTTGTCTTTTACCTTCAACTAAGTGTCATCTCCTAAACCATACAGATGAGAGTTCGCTCCATAGAGAATTGCTATCGTGTTTTTATCTTCAACCGGGTGTAATCTAAACCATACGGATTAGAGCATGTCCGAGTGGGATATGGCTTTGGTGCATATATATATATATATATATATATATATATATATATATATATATATATATATATATATATATATATATATATATGTGTGTGTGTGTGTGTGTGTGTGTGTGTGTGTGTGTGATTGTTTACCATATGAACTCTCCACAGCATAATAATTAAAAGGTGCTAATATCGCTTATAATACATTACTTTTCATTACCGGCACATCTTTGATTCATACGGCCGTCTCACTTGCAAATAAAGTGCACATACGTACATACATACATTACCATAAAATTAACTTTTAGAAGGATTATAATTTTACATATGTTAAACTTGAAACCGGAAAGGCTTATCAGATTCTTACACATCTGCTTTCAAGGATCATAGGTGTTTTAATCACAACAATGGGCTATGCCCTTCGCTAGTATCATTCCGCTGTCATGCCATAGCACCAACGGCCATACACAGTAGTCAATAAACTGTCCGGACTTTTTATAGCAAATGAAGCTCTCAGGATCGAACAGGGATTTTCTTCCAGCGCTAGTCTCTATCCATTCCAGGCAAATACGAGGCTGTTGAATGCACATCAACCATACGACCCGTACACTTCTTTCGGCGAAGATTCGTGACTTCTCGAAGGCTTGAGCTTTCTTGCCAGGAATGGTGGGAGGGGCGATGTAGGGATAGCGAGAAATCATGAATTCCTGTGAATTGGAAATGCAAATTAGGGTACTTGAATTTAGGTCTAAATAAATGTATAAAAAAAATATGCTGAAAAGAATTATCGTCTAAACAAATGTACAAAATACCAAAATAATTTGCTAAGTTAATACAGACTTTGATAACACTATGGCGATGCGATCACGATGTAAAATAACGGAGAAGAGGTGAAATGCGGCGTTGCATTTTAATTTCAGTGTTATATGTCACACAGATACAAATTTAATTAAAACTATTTTTAGCAAACTCAGTGAAGTAACAGCTACACAACTCAGTGAATTAACGTGGCATACCATTTTAATGATGAAGTCTAAAAGCTGATTTCATGTAACATTTATCTGTCAAATAGTCATGGACTACTAGAGCCTACAGGATGAATATTACGGGAACACTGGTGTCAATAGATTAGTTTTAATTATATATAAAAACTAATTTTAACGTATCATGATCCATACCATCTCCTTATATGCGACATAATGAAATGATTTCAATTTAAGTGCATATGAGTACCTTACATACAGATGGGAGCTTTTCCTCTGCTTCTTTCCTACGTTCCTGCATTTCGTTGTATCTCCTCATGTGTTCATCGGTAGACGCTTTGTTTAGGTTCTTCAAGTAAATAAAAAATTCATCTGTATACATTATTATCATGGTGTCGAAAGTCTGAGTAATAAACACGTGTCCCTATAGTATTAACAGCAAAACGTGAAAGATCATATCATTCTATTTAATCAGAAATGTTTTGAGAAATTAATTTTGTTTCTCTCATGGACTTTGGTAACTGAAACAAACTAACTCCACCAAAACCTAACTGTAACTGTGCAGAGAACACGACATCAAAATTACAGTCAACATTTTTTGAACACAAAAATAACCAAACAGCATCAGTAAAATAATAACTTTTTTAAACCTCACAAAAATGTATGATTCAACTGTAATTTAAAAGTATACAGTTTCATTTCTTCAACACTACAATTCTTTTTTTTATCTTTCTTTTTAAGGCATAAACAATCTTCAGTCAACACCACATTTAAAGTCTAATTTAAAACACTGATTACGTTCAATGTGACTAATAAATATTGTGAAAAGCTGACTTATAAAAATAGACACCTATTTTTGAAAGAATCAGCCTTTCGGTAGCTTAAAAACTTACCTGAACTATATTATTTATATGAAAGTTGAATCAATTCTGATATAAATTTGTAACTGACTAGCTAAGTGGGTCTTGATTCAGATATATATATATATATATATATATATATATATATATATATATCAGAATGCATCCTTGTTCAGTATAAATTGAGGAAAGGTTTAAGTTTGGATGAAGATTATATTTCTTGTTATGTTTCTTCATCTAAATACCTTAGCATCAATAAACAAAATCTAGAAGAACTTTATTTTATGTCATGGAAAGTTGCTCATCAATGTAAAATAAATGCAGGAAAGTAAAACGTTTAAAGCACTTACCGGTCCTATCAATTTATCAATATGACAATCAAGCAAGCTTTTCTTTAGCTCCATGCAGCTGAAATACACGTGCTGAAATAGACAAAAATGGAGACTAGATATTTATTCAAGATTAATCCGTATCTTTATGTAGCGCGAATTTTATGTTCCTTGGACACATTTCCATTGATATTTAGGCGCAGATTGATAGTTGCTTACGAGATAATGCAGTTCACAAACATTTCTACACCCTCACTCTGAGGTATTTCCTGTTTATTTCATTGCACTCCTTTGGTAGCTATTAATTTCTAAGCATACTAAAACAATATTCACAAAATACTATTACTACTACGACTACTACTACTACAAACGCTACTTATTATCATTATCATTGTTATTATTATTATTATTATTATTAATATTATTATTATTATTATTATTATTATTATTATTATTATTATTATTCAGTAAATGTTTAAGACATTCCCGATCTTTTCACTGGAGTAAGTTCGCAATTACTTTTCCTGTATAGACCCTACGTTTGTTGGTCAGTGCTGAACTTTTCGGTGTGTCCAAATCCTAACAAATTATATGTTAATCTAAAATATCTTTAAAGATGAGCTCAAGGTGAAGTTCTTGTCATAGGTTAACCAGCAACTTTTTGAGTGGCTGGACTGTAAACAAAACAAGGAGCATGGGTCACAGATTTCACTTCCGAATCAGCATCAATGGACCATCAATCACTGTGGACTGTTGCGAAAATACACACATATAACCATAGGATAGTGCTTATGTTCTAAAGAATAGACAATTTCTTTTAAAACAATACAGATAATGCGAGAGGAGGAAGTGCCCTAAAAGTATACTAGGACTACATTTGTGGGTACTGACCCTAACAATTGTGACCCGAGTTCTGCTACACTAATTCTGCAATTCATTCGATGAGTAGTAAATGTTCCGTACTACTGTTTCGTACTTTGCACATGGTCTAATTTTTAAAGAAAATAATTTCACGGGTTTTCCATACCGATTATTCTGAAAAATGCATTTTATATGTTAGGCATTATTAAAATAAGTTTAATTCTCTTTATTTTAGTGTATGATTGCTGGGTGTAATTTAGGTTACGGTCTACAGCTTGGCCTTACTTCAGATTGGTCAATTTCACTTCCTGGACACTACAGAGGTATACTTTTATTGTTATATTTTATAATTCATTTATTGCACTTTCCGAAGTTACTATTGTCTACCCTGGAAAATTAATTTTCACTATTTTAATAACTGCTGAAGTTACTGTATTGTGATCTATTTCAAGTTTATTTCTCGAGCACATGGGATCAGCAACTTCGATCAGCTGTCTGCTTTAGGCAGTGCGTTGTCTCCCTAGTACCACATATAAATAATTTTCAGTCAGAGTACATGAAAGTAGCATAGATGTATTCCAACATTGTCTCCAATGTGCTTGCTGCAAATACACAAACTTCACCTTTTAACAATCTCGGTATCAAAAATGCATAATTGCTGTAGAGCGAACCAGAGGCAAAGCCCACAAGCAATCTAATCATTATTATAAGTTATTTCCCTTTATATAGTGAGCATGACCCGAATGCATTACATCTGTTGTATCTCAATTTAAATCCGTTACATCCCGAGATATTTACATGAAATATCCAGATCAGCTTCCTTGTACAATATGTAGGCCTACATGAAATATCCAGATCGACGTACTTGTATAACGTTTGCATGAAGTATCCATATCTACTTATTTTTACAATATTTACATGAAGTATCTAGATCAACTTACTTGTGCAATATTTAAATGAAATATCCAGATCTTTACACGAAATATCCAGATCGTCTTACTTGTGCAATATTTACACGAAATACCCAGATCGCCTTACTTTTGTACAACATTTAAATGAAATATCCAGATCGCCTTACTTGTACAATATTTAAATGAAATATCCAGATCGCCTTACTTGTACAATATTTAAATGAAATAACTAGATCGGCTTACTTGTGCAAATATTTAAATGAAATATCCAGATCGCCTTACTTGTACAATATTTAAAAGATAGTAGATAATGTCCTCCTCTGAATGTCCATGTCTTCTCAGCTCCACGAAAGCGTCTTTGTATTCATTTTGGTAGATTTTAGAAAAGCACTCAGCCAGATGGACGGAGTACTTTGCATCGACGAGATCGGAATTACCAGAACTCTTATCTACAATGATGCTGGAAACCCTCCTGCTCCTGAAATTGCGTAGCGTATTTTATGTATTTTCTCTGAAGAAAGTAACTTCATAAAGAAGGAGAATTATTGGACTAGTCAGATTCTGAAGCATCCTAAACCTCAATCAGCTTTTATTTATGATCCCCTTTAATATAATTGTCTGATCGGGTGGTAAGTAATAAAACAGGCGAACTATTTCGAAATAAAGTGTTAAGATTTTACTTTTTTTTAAAAGTCTGAGTACAAGTTTCCTAGCCAGATGAACATTTTGACACAATTTTCATTCTGGAAATAAAACCTTTGCGGAAGTTTTAATGTTAATAAAATTATTAATACTCAGTTTTACTTATCCGTAATAGAGATTGTGATTGTTGTGAATAAAGTGTTATTTGAATGCATATATCCTTCGTTTGAGTGTTATCTATTTATCTATGTGGCTGTAGTAGATATACATAATATATGTATTATGATCCTCGTCTGGTTTTATATGAGATGCTTTTTCCTTTGCAAATACATTCGAATGAGTTAAAAACGTAAATATCATGAATTTCGATAACCAAAATATGCCCCGGTAAGTCGAGCGAGTGTGTCTTCTGCGTGCCTATACATGTATTAATGGTAGTGTTTTGGACGAAAAGATAAGTTCCCATCTCCAGATCAGAACCGAGAATACAACAGATAAGTGAGGTATTTATTTAAGAACAAATTTGAACTGCTGTATGTATAACATGTGTTAAGTATGTGCATGTATCTGTGAATATATATATATATATATATATATATATATATATATATATATATATATATATATATATATATATATATATAGTCTGTTTTGTGCGTGCGTGTGTGTTAGATAGAGAATGATAGAAACAACAAAATTCACTGGGTTCCTAATTCTTCTAATTCGTCCTTGGTGTCTTTTAGGTTGCTATTTGTTGCATTACTCTTAGAGGAGACGGGCACCTAGAATACAGATAGATGAATATATATATATATATATATATATATATATATATATATATATATATATATATATATATATATATATATATATATATATCGGCAATTATTAATGCACTTACTTAGGAAACAAACGGGACAAAGATCAACAGTTATCATGTATTATATATGTATCTCTCTATGTATGTATGTATCTCTCTATATATGTATGTACGTATGTATGTATGTATGTATGTATGTATGTATCTATCTATCTGTCTATCTATCTATCTATCTAACTGTCCGTCCGTCCGTCTGTCTGTCTGTCAATATGTCTGACTACACATAAATTGTCCATCACATGATATAAAATTGGTAAAATACGAAAGTATATATATATATATATATATATATATATATATATATATATATATATATATATATATATATATGTCAATATTTCAAAGAAGCCTATGATCCTGCTTATGATAAAATTATCTATTAAAAAAATTATGCTGTATGATGACCACAACAAATAGGTGTAAGTTCACACACACACGCACGGACGTAATGTGCACGCTGGCACGCTTTAATGTGAGTAATTGTTAGCTAGAGATATGTAGTTTATTTCTCTCACCTGACGTAGGTTTTCATTGAATTTTATATATCTTCCATATTCCTCTGTGGCTTTTGGATATAACGATTTAGCTTTCGTCCAGTTCCCTCGTTCAAGGAAAACTAAAAAGGCAGATAACGTTTCTGTGTTCTCTTTCTGTTCTCCTTGTACAGTTGACTCGAATTCTTTTATTACCCAGCTTATGAAATTTCTACTTAATTCATGTCTTTCGTCATTTTCAAATAGTCGAAAACACTTTTCTAAATGCGCCTCGTCAGTCATACTTTGTTCTCTGTCGATGATATAATGTATCTTCCACCTTCTGCGATTCTTCAAACGAAAATCATATTCAATTCATATTTTGAAGAGACCGAGTAAAGACACATTGGTTAGAGGACAGTCATTGATTACCTGCTGTTGTGTTTTATGGTTTAGGTATGGTACGTGAATAGAATACATGTTTGTTCATAAAACTTGTTTGTGACACAGATGCGTATAGCAGTTTAAAATGAGTACATTCTTCTGAAACAATGCGTGTTAACGGTTTTTATATTTGCCACTATCAGTTAAATATAATCGGATTACATATCGGTCACGAACACTAGCTATATTGAATATCTGAAATTCGTTACAATGACGTTATCTTAAAGCATCTGAAATAATTAATGTATAATTCATTCTTAAATGTATGTGTGCTGTAGAGATAAAGTATTTGTAAAACATGTCTTGTTCCTACGTATAACATAGCCAAACCGATACATGTGATTGTTGTTGTTGTTGTTCTAGGGTTTAACGCCATTTTTCAGCACAAGATATGCTATACATGGCGGCCAGTATAACTAGTGGAGGAAGAACCCTGGAAAACACAGGGAAGAACCACCGACACAAGAGAAGCTACTGGCAGGCTTTCACAGGTACCCACGCTAGCCGAGAGATACATGTGAACAATGGTCATCATCATTATTATTATTATTATTATTATTAACATTATTGCCGGATGATAAAATATACAGTGGTAACATAGATGACATACGATATCTCAACTGATCCTTAATTTATTAGGCAATGTTATGGATAAAAAGTTTACACACTCAGTAAATAAGGTAGTATGGTCAAATATTGTGTTAATTTATTAGGAAAGGCTCTGATTGACAACGAAAAATTGGCAAAGATGTTAGAGATATTATCAAAGTGATAACTTATACGAATAAACATGTCCAACAGATCTGTGATCTCGATTTATCCCACGCTTCCGGTTGTGACCCACTAGGAGAGACCCCATAACTATCGCATGAAGAAGATCGGTGATATCGAGACCCAGCTCAAGGTGGAGATTGATCAAGGATGCTCTTTATGTAAAAAAATATGGGCGGATCGTCAACATTGTCGACTACCGGTATATGCGGTGGCGTCTAACACAGTAACCATAAGCTAAAAAATCGCGGTGTAGAGGTGCTCGCGACTCTAGAGGCTGCCCTGGAAGTCATATCGCTCGTGTACGGGACAGTTTACCGTCTGACACGCATGCAAGTCCAGGCTGAAAAGCACGAACTAATTCGGATCCTGGCAGAGAATAAGTTCAACAGCATCGAAGATTTGGTCTGATACTCCTTCTTGAGAAGTACAGTCTGTTGTTCTATCGTCGGCAATGGCACGTACAAAGCAAACTTGGATTACAACTCACGGATAGTTTTTCCAGTGTGGTAAGAGTTTCGTGTACTAATTGCTTTATTATTGTTTTCGTTTTTTTCTTTTTCATTTGTGTCTTTTGTGTTTTTTCAAGTTGGGAAATGATGTGTTAGTTGTAATTTTGTTGTATTTTCCAATGTATGCGTTAATGACCTTTACTCCCTTGTGGATTGAAGGTAAAAGACTTTGTAGAGGAATTATTTAGTGCCTTTTCATCAAATTCTGTAGGGCGTGACCGCCTATTTTTGAAGCATTGTAGGATTTCTAAAGGGAAAATACTACTAGTAGTGTGAGACCCAGAGTTAGTGAAATCATCTCAAATACTTAGGATGGAATCAGCAGTGTCTGAAACAATGCCCATTAGAGCAATACCTAGGGGAACTAAGCTCAATCAGTATTTTAAGACAATAGTGGAAGATAGAAAGCTAATAGTGTGCCATCCAGAAGGGTGCCAAACACTGGATTTCGGAAATGTAGCGAATGCGCCAAAACAGGGAGAAATCCTGATGGCACTTCACACTATGGGGTTAGATATAGGGAAAATCGATGGAGTGCAAAATGGGGGATACAACAAATGTGTTATATACTCCAAACAGGCAAAACCCTTACTTGACATGGCGACAATCGAAGTTAATGGACTGACAGCGACGGTTAGACAGACAGAACCTTTCGTGAGAGAAATAGAGCCCAGAGCAACAGAGGTATATATCACTGGTCTCCCGTTAGAAGTAGCCACTGAAGAAATAGTGCGAAAAGTGGAAACTAAATTCAACACAAAGGTAGTAACCCACAAAAGGGCGACAATATGGGGTTTCGCCCCAATAAAATCAGGAGCCAGAGTCATTTATGTGGCTAAGGAAGACGCTAAAAAGATCCCTAAGTACTTTCATGTGCTATGGTTCAGACTGAAAAGTTGGTACCGAGGGTCAGAACAAGACAGGAAGTGCCCATGGTGCTTTCAAACGGGCCATGGACCCAGAGATTGTCCCATTCCACAAACAGCACCCACAGCACCAAGTGCCGCCACATATGCAAGCAAGACTGCCTCATTGACCAATTTTCAAACCATGGACTATCAAGAACAGATAGGTACTCTGATAAAGCAAGTTAGAGAAGGAAAGGAAAGGAACGAAAGCAACAACAACAACAACAACAATAATGGCAATGAAATAGTAAACTCCTAACCTGCGATAGACCTAACAGAAATAAGTGAGGACACACAAAGAACCCCGGAGTGGGAGAATATTTTGAGCCCGAATAAAATGGAAACTGAAAACTCCGGCAAAAGAAGGGCAACTGGAATTAAGAAACAGGTTTGAGGGACTACAAGATGAGGGACTACAAGAGGAAGGAGAAAAACCAACATAGAAGGAGGATACCGACCTTATAGGAATAAGACCACTAACATCAACTCCGCTACCTAGAAGAAATCTAAACAAAAGGAAAGCACATTCAGGCTTGGGATCATCCCAAGAAAAAGAAATCGAGGAAACCGGAAATGACACACCAAACACAGCCCATGAAAAGAACGAGGCAAATAGGTTAAAAGTACAACTTAAGAAGAAAAGAGCAGAAGAAGAAAAAGAGGACAGTGAAATAGAAAGTGAAATGGAAAGCGACCATGAAAATGATGATGAGGATGATGGGGACGACGACGAAGACGAAAATTTTGAAACTGGGGCAGAGTATGAAAGTGACTCACAGGACACAAAGCTGACAAAAAACACAATGGAAACGGACCAGGAAAATACAATGGATGGAACAAACAGGACTGAAAATAATACAATGGGGGGAGGGAACCTCTTTAAATAGTATTTCTGAGGGGGGGGAATCAGTGCCTCCTCCAACAGTATCATATTTAAATAAAATCTAAATTTAAACTCATTTCTTAAAAAACTATGCAGTAAAACAATAACACATAAAGAGTATTTATTTACTGCGGCAACCTGGAGGAGACAAAAATGGAGGGAAAAAACTTCCAAGTTTTGTCAATAAACGTAAATGGGATAAGTAAGGATAAACTTATAAGATTTGATAACGAATTGATTTATGATATTTTATTTATACAGGAGACACATAATGGATTTACCAATGAATTAAAAGCTTTGTGTGAAAACAAACTAAATGGGATTTTAATATTGAATGATTACGAAGGGAAAGATATAAAAGGGGGAGTTGCTACTCTAATAAAAATAAAAGAGGGAGAAATTGGGAAAGGAAAGAAAAAGGAAATTTTTTTTAAAGGTAGATTGTTACACATAGTGATAGAAAATACACATTTTATAAACTTATACATGCCTGCGAATAAATATCATAGACAATAATTTTTGGAAAATTTAACGAAATACTTAGAAAAATACACAATGGATAATGTTATATTAGGAGGGGATTTTAATTGGGTTGGGGAAAATATAGATAGAGCAGGGGAATTAACTACAAATGACATTAGATTTAAAACGGAAATATAAAACTTTATGAAAAAACACAAATTTATAGATGTATATAGATATTTAAATATGCCGAGGAGAGAATTTACGTATGAATACAAAATTAATAAGGGTAATAGATTAGATAAATTTTTATGTACTAATTATGATGAACAAAAATGTAGAGAAGCAGGAATTACAGACTTTAAAGTATCACAGCATAAACTAATATATATATAAATAGAACTAAAAAACAAAAGCAAATGGGGCAAAGGGAGTTGGAAACTCAATAACAAGATACTGGGAGATCTAGAATTTATAAAAGAAATTAAAGAAGAAATAAAAACATTTGTAAATAAAGGAAACAGGGATATAATTAAGGAATGGGACCACCTAAAACAAAAATTCAAAAATATAGCAATTAAAATCTCATAAATAAGGAGCAAAAAACAGAAAATGGAGAGGGAATCAATAGAATTACAACTAAAGAAAGACAACACAGTGGAATAAGATAAACAACTTAAAGATAGATTAAATAAAATAATAGATGAGGGAAATAGGGGTAGGGAAATGAGAGCAGGGAAGTTCATTCAAATGTACAAAAAAGCGGAAGGATTATACAAAAGGGAGGAAATAAGGAGGGGTGGAGGGAATTATCGATAGTCTTAAACTAAATGGGAACAGTAGAACATCGGACAAGGACGAAAGTTTACATCACATTAAGGAATTCTACAGCAAATTATACACCTCACAGGAAATTGTATATGGTACAATCGAAGAATATCTATAAGAGATTAAATGCGAGATGATATCAAAAAAACATAAGGACCTATGTGATGATTTCATCTCACAAGAAGAAATTATGAGTAGTATTAAAACATTCACTAAAGGGAAATCCCCAGGTGGAGATGGACTCACCCCAGATTTCTATGTGAAAATCTGTGGTGAGTTGTCGCCAATATTAGAATGGTTATACAATAATATTTTGCTATGGAACGATACAGTGACAGAAAGTATGAGGGAAGGAATTATAATATTAATATATAAAGGGAAAAGACATAGGGAAGATTTGAAAAATTGGAGGCCCATCTCCCTCCTAAATATGGACTATAAAATTTTAAGCAAGATACTAGCGGAAAGAATTAAGAAGGGAATGGAAAAAATTATAAATAATAATCAGACATGTGGGGCGAAAGGTAGGGACATACAAAACAATATATTGAGTATCAAAACAATCATAGAGTATATAAATGAATGTGGCCAAAAAGGTGCCATGGTACTTTTTGATCAGGAAAAAACTTTTGACAGATTAGAGCATAACTATATACAAAAAGTGTTAGAGAAATTCGGATTTGGAAATAACTTCCAAAAATGGACTAAACTCCTGTACAATAAGATAACCTCAAGAGTACAGGTAAATGGAGCAAAGACCGGTAAATTTGATATTAAAGATCGGTGAGGCAAGGATGCCCACTATTTATGCTATTATACGTAATAGCAATTGAAATTCTAAGTATAAGCATAAAAACAAACAAAGATATAGAAGGTATTAAAGTTCCAAATATAAAAGAGGAGGTAAAAATGTTACAACATGCTGATGATTGCACCAACTTTATAAGAGATCCAAATTCTTTCAAACACCTGATTAAGGAATTCGAAAAATTTGGAAAAGCATCAGGATCCCAAATTAATCATGATAAAACTGAAATTCTAAAAATAGGAAACTGGAGGGTAAATTATCCAGGATTACCCCACATCTAATCAGACAAAAAGTTAAAGCACTAGATATCTATTTTGGAGTAGGCGATGAGAAGAAAAATTAAAAAAAAATGAAAGAGGAAATTGAAACAAATGTGAACATCTGGGCACTAACGCCGCTATGCCTCATGGAACGGGCCCAAGTGGCCAAAACATACATGTATGCCAATATTAATTATATTTTAAAATCTACAGATATTAGTAATGTTACACTAAATAAAATTGATAACAAAATAATAGACTACATATGGGATTTCAAAATGCATTATATTAATAAAGAAACTCTATATAGGGCTAGGGAAAAAGGGGGGGGGGGGAGCTAGCACTACCTAGCCTCAAACTACTAATGTGATATGATTTTGATTTTTAACGTAGCTTTAACAATTTTTCAGTCATATCGCTACGATGTCTGCAATGTGGCAGTCTATAGTGATGTCTAGCACAGGGGCATCATGCCGCAGACATGTAGCATGATGTCCCACCCAGTCACATTATCCTGACACCAGGCCGACCAGTCCTAACACTAACCTCTTAATGCTGAACGCCAAGCGAGGCAGCTGTTAGTACCATTTTGTAAGTCTCTGGTATGACTCGGCCGGAGATCGAACCCACGACCTCCAGCATCCGAGGCGGACGCTCTAACCACTAGGCCACCGGAGCGGTCTCATACTACTAAAATGTTCAAATATTCTAAGCAGATTTACAAAAATACAGGCAGAACCGAAGTCACCGTGGGAGGGAATTTATATATATTGGTTTGGGTTTATTATAAGAAATAGATTGGACATATACAAAAATAATAAAGTCATTAAAAAGCTAGAAATACCTAGAAAATTTAGGAATATAAGGAAATTACTGCGAAAATATAGGGAATATAAAGATTTATGGGATTTAAACGAGAAATTAACATATAAATGGGTAAGGGAGGATATTACAAAGAAAATTAAAAGCAAAGTTGAGCAAGAGAATATACATGTTAATTGGACAGAGCATGGGGGCACTGGGTCAAACTAGGTTTCCTAAAAATTCAAAGCCTCTGCTTCAAATACATGCACGATGCATGGTTGACAGGAGAGGTTGCAGTGAGACGGCATATGGTCAGAGTACCGCCTAAATGTCCACTGTGTAAAAAGGGGCCCTTTAGTAAAGGGAATACTATGACACAGTGTGAAAAATCTAGGAATAACAGAGTAAGAGTTATACCGGAAATAAGCAACAATGATAAGTACAAAATAAAACCCCAAAACATATTATCTTTAGATGGGAATTTTAATAAAAAAAAACACTGCATGTAATATCAGAATATATTGTCACAACAATGAGGGCCTGCGGCCAAATTATAGTTATAGGCAGATAGTATGCGTGTATAGGGCGAAGAGATGGGGGGGGGGGGCGATGAAACTATCCTTTTTGGATAAGTAACCCAAAAGGGACATAGCCCCCCCCCCCCCCCGCCCCCCCCCCCGGCTTGGATTTCGTTTACTTCCAATATGCCTATAAACTACACATAATTTTCAATATTATTATTTTTAAAAAAATTCTTTCATATTTCTACTATATAATAAGGGGAAACTATAACTCAGCTTCTTGTTCACTTTGACACCAATGTCTGAATGTCTAACAGGGGGGACAGGGACCACCTATGGGGAAAGTAAGAGACAATGACGCCATGGGGCTATGTCACATGGCGCTACGCGAAGTGAACAGGCCCATGGAAGAGTCTTGGAAAAACAACCCCATGGGTGATTTCATTGCATACAAAACAAAGAAACAAGGAGTCTCTTTCTCTAATAATACTAACCTCATTCACGGTACAGCTCCCGGACTGTACAGTTTATCCCCTTAGTGGGAAATTAAACAATTTTGGAAATTCATTTGGCAATAATACAATAAATAAATATAGGCAGCCAAAATCGAGCTGGGAGAAGTACATTAAATAAAGAAAGTATGGACCCCATTCGAACACAGCTGACCTAATCTAACAACTATACTTGCGAAGAACGACACAGAAAATAGCAAGCACTAAACATTAGGAAATTTTGTTCTTGAAAAATCATTATCGCACCGTTGCTTCGCCAAAATTCAAAAGCAATAAAATATATATTTAATCAAATTTAATTAAATTTGAATCAAATCAAATTAAAGTAAATTGGATCCAAATAATAAGGATCATAAGACAACTGGGAATAAATTTGATATAGACGGCTATCCCCACATGAATACAATATATAGCACTCACAACATATAGCATACACATAAATAGCACACATGTTATATAGGCGACTTCTAGCCAATGTCAAAGGAGGAAAAATAGGAAAGGAACTCCGAGTTAGGTGATAAAAACCTACAATCCTATAGATAACACTAAAATTCAATGAAAATTTTTGATCGAAATTCTGTTTATAAATTTTCAAACAAACAACCTATCTGGGGGACACAATAATATATAAAACACTTTAATTTTTTGGCTAAGTAGGAGGCGCATCTGTCTGGTGCCCGCCCCCCCCCCCCCCAAACAAAAGAAGTAATTCGGATCCTGGCAGAGAGTAAGTTCAACAGCATCGAAGATTTGGTCTCTCATGCCCTCCGCGATGCATACCTGTCTGAGCATTAGTTCGAGCATATTTTGGACGAGGAAAATAATTATACGACAATATAGAGTGATATACGAGCAGCTGCTTGAATGGCCCATTTGACCATCTAATCCCAGAGATTTTATGTGAGGGTCACGCTGATGGCATCAAAGGTTAGGCAAGGGTGCGGCCTCAGTTGATTCGTCTATTCCTCTAGCCTGCCCACTTATAAGCTTTAACTGGTCAGATCGTCTGTGTTAGCTCGTTTCATACGACTCCTCCAGCATATCTACGTACTCCATAAATTCTTCTTTCCAGGCGCTAAATAAAAGTTCACGCAGGGTAACTATGGAAGGAGATTAGATGTAATATCCCCATCGTACAAGGTAAGGACATTGGGTCTAATCGTACCGGGTAAAATAAATGTTAACTGACACTGGAACTATGGTCTCGAAGGTTTCTACGTGGGTCTATGCAGTGCTCAACCTCCTCTTCAGGATGGTCACACGACTCTTCACAATCAAACGTGATACTTTTATCACTAGAAGATTCATCCCCTACGCTTTCTTCCAACTAACACTTCGGGCTGTCCATGTCTTTATCAAATAAACCCCTCGCGGCTCTAATTGGTGTTTTGGTGATAGTTACCTATTGTTATGCTACTGTGACCGAGGGAGACCTGCCGCCCACTAATAACCGTTTCTGCTCGCTGATTTAGCAAAATGTGATGCATGGTGGTCTCAAATAACCCCGCACGCATCCCTAATGCTTTGATACCATGAGCTCCCTAATCCTACCTCCACTAATCCTCGCCAGCCAAGGTTTCGATATGTTAACCCTATCTACACCTTGGCGGATCGAACATACATTTTAGTGCTTTGTCCTAGCGACATCTATTAGATTTCGTGGTATGACCTCTTCCAATCCCCTAAAAGCTTACGGGGTCTAGTAAGAATATTGCTGCTCCGTGACTTAACAAAATGTTACGTATGGTTATCTCAAAACGCCCTTGTACTACTTCTAAAGTACATAATAGCCCCTTATAAGAAAAGTTTATTTTTTAAAAATTCATTTTTGCCTTTTTTTCATTTGAAACCTTATTATTCCAGAAAGAACAAGATAAATTAATGGCTGAGACTGTATTAACACTATGTGGACGAATGACATTTCAACTGTACGATCTTCCTTTCTATTCTTCATAATTTGTAAAATATAGATACAAAGTATTTGATACATATATGATTCCTAATTTGCTAATTTTATTGCCACTGCAGTTATGTATCTAAACTACATTCCCATTGTAAAAGAATAATTACTACCTATATCTGCAGTTTCTATTTCACACTTCACAGACAAAGGTGCCAGAAAGAACTGAAAGACTTTGCAGACTTTCGTTTACTGCTGTTATGAACTTTAACATGTTACAGGAAGTAGCTTTTTATGCATATCACACTTGTACTAAAATCAATCAAATGCCTTAATATGAACTTGCTTGTAACAAATGTGTTATGTATATTTAATATGCATTCTTTGTTAGTTAGTTTTTAAATATTTCTTTTATTTCATTGTATGATGTTGTAATATAACATTATACGTTGGAGTTAACCTTGTTCAAAATCAAGTTTATTTTCTACTAGACTGAATTATTGATTTTGTTTTATTCTGTAAAAAACTAATGCATGTCTAAAATATCCTCTATCTGTATGGGTGTAATACTAGGATTATTATTAATAGAAGTAAACATGTTTATGTGGGTCTGGATCTCGGTTATTGGGATTCCATTGACGTATCAGACATATTCCATGTTCGATGTTAAAATGTTCAAATTTTAGTAACAGACCTTCTAATTATAACTAACGTTTTATATTGCAAACCTTTAGAACCTTCCAGACTGAAATTTTTCATTGGGTAATAGTTTAATAGAAACTGTTAATTGTGACCTGAGGTGAAGTAGAGTACTATATGATTTTGTTACCAAAAAAATAATTATTCATGCTTTAAGATCTAGCAGAATCAATTTGTATTATTGTTGTGTCCAGAAAATAATTTGGGCTGGAATTTATTTATTCAAGTCATTTAAAGTTTCAAGTGATTTTTCTCTGGAAATACAGAGTGCTCATAAAAATATTATTCTTGGACAGAGATAGTCACTGGGATTTATAGTGGGTTAAAGCATGGAATCAAATTACTGTTTTTGAAGAAAGACTGTTGGTATAACACCACAACTCAGGCCACCACAGAGACATCAACAGTTTCAGGGTTGGATTTAATTTGGATTTCTACTAAAGTTTATTCAGAACTATTTTTGTTACGACTTGTAATTCTAGGATCATTTGGAATTTAAAAGACAACACCGTAAGTTCCTATTTTACACTTTCACTTTATATTCAAGGGAAATAAATTATTTGTTGAATTTTACAAAGCTTGTTGATTTTTACTCTTTTCTATTATTTATTTTAAGAACATAGAGTCGTAATAGAAAATTGGGTGCTTTTCAGGGATTCGAATTTCTCCAAAATATTTCAGAAAACTTTGTTTTTGAAATTCAAATTATTTTGTTTTTGGAATTTCCTAAGTCCCAGGTATTATTTTACATTTTAGAAACATACAGTGAAACCAACAAGGTTTTAAAATATAATCTAGAGAAATTTATTTTGAATCCTACCCAGCAGGATTTAGAATTTTTTTTAAATAGAATTACATCTTAAAAGGTTTCAATTAGAGTTTGGACAGGTTCAGTTTCAGATAAAAATGATGCAGATGCTAAAAGAGAGGGACGAGGGAAAAAGTTGCAGAAAGAAAAAGGAGATAGGCTAATGCAAATGCAATGCAAAGAGAAAAGGCTAAAGGGAATTTCAATTTAGATTAAAAGAATTAGAGCTGGCAAGTTGAAAGCACTACCCCACTTTTGATGTTATCTGAAATACCAAGTTAGTACTCCACCCCCCTTTCCTGAAAAAGAAAAAGATCAATATTTTATTTATTCTGAGAAAATTACAAAACGTTTGAGATGGCCAAGAGAGCACTGGACTTTATTACTGCAAAGTGTACTTATTGACACAACACGTGATATTTGAATTTCACTGTCACTACAGCAGAGTTCTGATTATGATGCGGTTAAGGAATATATCTTGAAGGGTAATGAGTTGGCACCTGAGGCTTATCGACAAGGTTTTACGAATTGTAGAAAATAAATTGACCAGACCTATGTCGAATTTGCGTGGGAAAAATCGCGACAATTTGATAGGTGGTACTTAGCCAAGAAAGTTGGTCAAGATGATGATACTCTCAGAAAACTCATATTAGTTGAAGTGTTCAAGAATTGTGTCCATAGTGACGGTAAGACTTATCTCGAGGCGCATATGGTCGCAACTTTAGAAAATGCTGCTAGTACAGCTCAGAAATATTCCGTAGCTCATAAAGTTTATTTTGTCAGTATATACTCCACTCAGCAGTCCTCTGGTAAAAAAAATAAAACTATTTCAGCCAAATACGTGCACTTCCAAATTTCAAACTGGCACAACTTTTAGAAATCAAGATTCTGATAAGACTGATCTGAAGCGTTTATCTTTTCCTACATGTACCTACTGCAAGAAGAAAGAGCGCGTTATTTCTGACTGATACAAATTTTATAAAAAGCAACAGCATCAAGACAGACCTATTCCAAATGCTCTTATTTCTATGAAGTCAAGGTCGCTGTCATTTATTGAAAGAAATACATGTGTTGGGTCAAACTATCCCAAGTCTGATTTTATTATGGAGAATTATGAACCGTTCATGTTGAAGGGTTCGATATCACTCATTAATGATTCGGCCAATAATATCTATATTAAATTTTGAAGGGACACAGGAGCTTTTCATAGTCGTTTATTATCAGGTACATAGCCTTTTTTTCTGAAAAGTCTTCTTCTGACGAGAGTGTTCTTATTCAGGAAGCAGACTGCAGCTTTGTTAATGTTCCTCTCTATTGTGCAAATTTGTCATCGGACTTTGTCTGAGGACTCTTATCAGTCGAAACAGTGTCGTCTCTTTACCTATAAAGGGTATTAATTTATTGCTAGGCAACGAACTAGCTTGAGATATTGTTGCGGTTAATCCACTTGTAACTGACAAGCCTTGCTTGTATCAGAGAGTCAATCCTATTGAAACTATGAACCCTCTTAATCAAGGATGAGTGAGAAAAGAAATTATGTATTTGCTGCAGAATGATTTCATGGAACCAAGTAAAAGTGATTGGAGTTCACTATGTATACTTGTACCGAAAGCAGATAATGCTTTCCACATTTGCACATATTATAGAAAGATGAATATGTGACAAAAATAGATTCATTTCCATTGCCAGGAATATAATCGATGACTGCATTGACAAAATTGGAAATGCAAAATATATCATCAAACTTGAACTTTTGAAAGGATTCTGGCAAATTAGTATGACGGAAAGGGCATTGGAAATTTCTGCATTCGTGACTTCAGATGGACTTTATCAATATAAAGTGATGTCATTTGGGATGAAGGGTTCGCCTTCTACTTTTCAACGTTTAATGAACATAATTATATCCTGTCTAAATAACTGTGATGCTTACTTCGATGATGTCATCATCTACACTTGGAAAGATCACTTAGAGACAATTCGGAAATTTTTGGATAGACTCACTGAAGCAAAATTGACACTTAATTTATCCAGGAGTGAGTTTTGTCGTGCTTGTGTTACATTTCTAGGACATATCGTGGGAATTTACTAGTTAAACCTATTGATGCTAAGGTCAATGCTATCTATGAATTCCATGTACATATCAGCAAAAAGCAACTGTTGCGATTCTTGGGTATGGCTGGATACTATCGGAAATATTATTCCATTTTTTTCATAATTGCTGAAACTTTGATCAATTTATTGAGTACGAAAACCAGGTGTCATTGGTCTGATAAATGCCAGGAGGTTTTTGATAAGTTCAAGACCATACGTACGAGTGCGCCAGTTCTTATAGCTCAGCTTAATGTTGCAGGAATACAATATTGATATTAGGCACGTTAAGGGAAAAGACAATTTAATAACAGATGCACTTTCACGTGTATAGTAATATTATATTGTTTCATGTATACTTTATGTCACTCATAAGATTTCATCTAATGAATTTTTTAATCACATGTGTCTTTGGCTGATATTAGAAAGAAAGCTTTATTGCATAAATCTGTCTTTATCTTTATGAGGGGAAGTGTCACGTATATTTAATTTGCATTGTTTTTTATTTTTAATTTCATTTTATAATATTGTAATGTAACATTGTCTGTTGTACTTACTGGTATTTTTGATATTTTTTATTCTGTAAACATCTAATACATAGATAAAATATTATCTATCTCTATGGGTTTAATATTACGATTATTATTAATAGAAGTAAACATGTTTATTTAAGTCTGGGTCTATGTTCATGGAATTTCCTTGACGTACCTGACATATTCCATGTCCTATATTATGATTTTAGTCGCAGACCTTTTTAGTATAGCTAACATTTTATCGTGTGAACATTTAGAACCTTCCAGATTGAAATGTTTCATTCGGTAGTAGTTTTCATTAGAAAATGCTAATTGCGACCTGAAGTCAAGTAGAGTACTATATAACCCTGTTACCGGAAAAATTATTCATTCGTGCTTTAAGATCTAGCAGAATCAATTTGTATTATTGTTGTGTCCAGAAATTATTTTGGGCTGGAATTTTTTTTTCTACACATTATTAAATTCAAGTGATTTTTCTCTGGAAATAGAGAGTTGTCATAAAAAAATAATATTTGTGGACAGGGACATTCACTGGGATTTATAGTGGGTTCAAACCTGGAATTATATTAATGTTTTCACACAACGATACAGGCCACCACAGACACATCAACATTTTCAGGGTTGGATTTAATTTGGATTTCCGCTAAAGCTTATTCAGAACATTTGTTATTATGTCTTGTGTCTGTAATTCTAAGATTAATTGGGATACAATTCGCAATAACGTAAGTTCCTTTTCTACTCCTTCACTTTGCATTCTAGGGAAAATTATTTGTTAAATTTTACAAAGCTTGTTGCTTTTCACTCTTTTCTATTACTTATTTTAAGACCATACAGTTGGAAGAGCGTCGGACATACAATCCATGGATTGTGGGTTCGATATTAACCCACACCATCCCGGATCGGCTTCTACGGTATGTCTTTGAGAAAGGCACTTAGTTTCCATTTTCACGGCATTATAAAGTTAATGGTGAGTTAAAAGTGCCCTTAAACCTATCAGAATCAAAGAACGAGAAAACTATGTCCATTACTGCAAATATAATTGTTTTTTACCACAATGAATGTGGTATGGATATAGTTACCCTTTATAATTCATTCGTCCATCTGGTAAATTTTACGTTTAGGTCAGTGTTTAGGCAGCGGAATGAAGCATATTCTGTTCCATGGAAACATGTCTACTTTCCAGGCGGGGGTCAACTTGCACAAGTGTATCACCGGATCATTAATATATAAAAGAATGCAAACAAAAGTTCTAACCATTGATTTCATCTTCATAATGAAATTAGATACGTAAGCGAATGACTAGACGTAAGGATGAATGAGTACATAAATGAACAAATGCACAAACCAATGAAGAAACAATAAATGAATCTTCGAAAAGAGAAAACTAGAAGAATGTAGAAATTTAAACACAAATGAGAATAAACTAGAACGTAAGTACACGAACATTGCGAGAGTGTAAAATTATAAGATGAAATATAACACTCTTTTTTATCAAACAATTACGCTTAATTTCGCAAATGGACATTTCATTTGTAGTGAAACCAGAAGGGGAAATATAGTGACAAGGTCTACATTACGAGAATGTACTGATGTTAGTATTACATTTGGATTTTTAAAAAATTACTTTCTGTTTTTGTTTGTTTTCAAATTGATGAGATTGAGCAACGACCCAAGTACCTTCCATGCTAATTGCCCTATTTGACAAGACACTAATTTTCCCATATTATATGGCATATAGATGTTAACGATGTCTTTTCTATTTAATCTACTACATCAATATTTTATTTTACCCTTGTGTGTCCTTTGCACATATCGATATGATCCGAACAACATAATTCAGATTGGGCCTTTGACAATCTCAGTTGATATAATAAATAGCCGTCTTGGTCTAAGATCCCTTCGGTAAATCAAAACTTTCGTATCTGTGATAAATTGAGAAACCATATTCGTTATTATACCTTGTGCATGAAGCGAAATCTATTAATGTTTAAAGCGGAAGTGTAAGACGTTGCGGAGTGTCGTCCTCTTCATCAATAACTTCTCCATGGCCTACGTAGTAATTCTCGCAAGTTCTCATGTCACTTGGTGAATCCTACCCATGCATACAAACAGGGCTTAGCGTTTCTTGTTAAGAAGCAGATAGAAATAATTTTAATAGGCAAAGGAAAGCATATTTTTCTTCTTGGAAGCTGGAACGTCAGTATTATTTGTCCTGGAATAACTGACGACCTGAATGCGACAGAGGATATCCGTACCACAACATTGATTAACTGTGAGGTACAGAAGCTGAACATCAACAATGCATCCCTCCAGGGTACAATATTAGCTAACACAGACTCCATACGTGAGACCAAACCAACATTCTACTGGCAAGGTTAGAGCGCTTACAAACACCATGAAAATGGTGCGGGTTTTGCTGTCATCAATGCGTTGATCCAGAAGATCACAACACCGGTAGCAATATTAAAGCGAATGAATAGTGACTGTAAATGCTTATACGTCTCAACATCTTTTTATTCATCTTAGAAGATGATTTCTTAGACGATTTAAAATCGACTCAGTAATAAACAATAAACACTTGTTATCATCATCTTCCACATGGATTCAACAATCCTAATTTTTCACCCATTCGGGTTATGTACTGTCGAACAATGCATTGTAAATATCGTTGTTCATAAGTATTCAATTCTGCCAAATCTCCATTTGTGATATCAGTTAAATTGTGGTCCGAGTGAGCAGAGTGTCAATTATTAAAGTCTGCTCAGTTTTATTATGGATAGCTTAAGAGCTTGTCGGACAGGTGTCATGTTGAAGATGTCTGGCTACATTAATGGTATCAACGTGTCATTGAGAGGAATGAAAGCATTATTCCTGATTAAAGATATCATCACCGACTTGCTGGATCCAAACCATTACAGCAGTTTGATCGGAGCGCTTCTTTGAGATCTACAGCAACCATCAAACAGACAGTTGGATCAAAGAAGTGAAGAAGTTAAGATCAGTAATATAAATCGCTTAAGAATTGTCCGTATTTCAACATAGGACACAAAATGAGTTGCCAAGGTGTGCTTATTTAAACTAAAAATCCTATGAACTTAAAGTTGATTTTGATACGAATCACTGGGTAGGAATGATTACCATTTCATGCATAACAGTGTGGTAATATAACATGGATGACCAGAAAGGAAAATATCAATTATTTGCTTCTAACAATTGATATTATCTGCTTTTTTGACATCTTTCTCACGTTTTATGGGGATTGTATAGTACCTGTACAGATATATTGGAAGCGTTATAGGTCTGACTGGACAAAGGGATAAGGAAACAAACAAAGAAACAAGCAAACAACATACAAACAATAAATAAATAAATAATAAATAAATAAATAAATAAATAAATAAATAAATAATCGGATACTTCGAACATTTGATCTTCATCCCAAACCCAGAGACCCAACAAGAGGAAGCCAATACTAATATCCTCTGCTGATTATTAAACTTTTATGTGAGGAATTTAATGTTGCACATTTAAAGTCAACTGAGGTTGTGAATATCAAGAAAAAGATACATATCCATAACCTAAATGAAATTAATAATCTGCAACTAATGTTACAATCCCACCCTCACTCCCAAAAGAAGGATAAAACTATTGCTTTTCGCTACATTTTGTGCTCTTGAGAAGAAATTATGGTTAATAAAGTAATTCAAAATATAGTAACAAAACAAAACTGATACAGAAATATTGAAAAATGTTACATTTACATGTATTTATTGAAGAGTCAGTGTAATCTCACGCATATTGTACAATAAGGTTACTTCATAGAACATATCTATATTTTCTTGTAAGCGAAAGTTTGCAAATTATAATTATAAAATGCATCTAGTTAATGTGGAATATATGTAAATGCATTAAGTGTTTATTTTTTCCAAATCACATTGATTGTGCTAAAATTGTGTTACGGTACTTGTTAAAAAATTGGTGTCATAACAATATGGTGTGTTTAAAATATAATATTATTTGTATTTCATTCTTAATAACAATGGAATAAACGAATAGATGTATGCAGTAAAGCAAACTATTACATTTATCTGCTGCAAAGAGTTGATGCCTCTATGGCTTTGTCTTAAATGAAGAGTCACTTTTCCGACAGCCACTTTGAAATACTCCGCTGACCTAAACGGGAAATAAATGAAATGTTCATATTTTTCATTTAAAGAAAGTATTATTCCAGAATATATTTAAATCTTAATCAAGATAAACTTACAAGTCAGAGATCTACTATATTGGTACTGAGAAGGCTTCAAACATTATTACATGTGCCTATCACTTTGTTAAGATTCTACTGCAGAAACACAAGTGATATAATAAAACTAATCACCCTCTCTCAAGAACATTATTGTGTTATTAACATATGATCGTCCCGTATTTGTCACGTACACTGAAAAGCATTCATTTTAAATGAATCTGACTCGGCACTCAGACGCATTGAAATATATTTCGAGTTAGTGGTGTTGTCTGGGACAATTTTGCTATGCGCATGTTCGTCGAATCTATTTTCATCTGGATTCATACAAAGCAGTAAACCTATCAGCATCCTTGAACAATTCCTTTTGTAAGGATGGGCCCATCAGGATACAAGAGCGAAACAGGCCACACACAAAATTCAACAAAAATTTCCAGATCTGGTGTAAGCTCTGTAACGATCTGCGTCAATTTCTTTTTCTCCGTACTTGTATCAATGAACTCTAGTTGAAGGGGAAGCTGTTGGATACTCATGAACCATAAAATGTCCACACACTGTTCGGCATACGTTTGCGTTTTTCCTTGCAGTCGTTCTCTCTGCGATATCCTTGGGCAGTGTCGGTCGACGAAGTCCTGATAAATAAAAGAAGATACAAGTATATTTTTTATGTCATCTATAATCAGTGATTATTGGGAGAATTTGTTTTGTTTTAGAGAATACTGTTCAAACGCTGAAATCAAGGAAAAAGCATGTGAAAATAGTACGATAAATATTCCATTTAATTATAACTATAAAAGTATCTAAAACGTAAAGATTCAACTACTCTCTTAGAAACTTTTAATATGCATTCCTTTTAAAACAAGAGGCAATTGTTTAAGAAGTTCTTGACATCTCATTTAAGAGTAATTTATACCCACTGACTCAAATAATCCTTGCTAACAAACAGAAATTTGCTTAAGGTCTTAAAGAAATGTCAAAGTGACAAAAATATATGTCAATAATTTCCAAAATAAATTTAAATTTGCATTGAGAGGATTGAAATGCTTGCACTAGCTGGATCGCGTTTTTTTTTTCTCTTTTGAGTTTATGATCTGAAATGAATGCATGTGCATAATTTGTACTTTGGTTTTGAATGATTAGCAGAAGCTGTGCATTGGCCCTATTGATTTTACAAGAGGGGACAGCTTTTTTGTTGCTCGATGTTCTTTTTAGAGAATTTTCATCGTTCTTGTTGTGTCAAGCTAGAAGTGAAGTTATGTTGCAACCGTTCTGTGGAAGAAAAGATATGACAGTTTATAAAACAGTTTTTTCATGGTCATTTTACAAATCTCACACAAATCACGGACTCTTATGCAATTTCAGAGTGTGTTTTGTGCCATTTTTCATCTAAAGCATTCCTTTGTACCTTAGAAGGTCAGAGAGAGAATATACACATCAGTCTCTCTGACTGATCACTGCGCAGTCAAGCGCACTGTAAATACAGTTAAGCAGTATGATTTTATTTGCCTTGCCATTATGAACTTCCGCTAGACTATCACGCTTTCATAATCTGACTCTGTTTAAGGTTAGACGCAACAAAGATGTATACAAAATGTCCAAATATCTTTGTTATTTAAAATTTGTTTTGTTTGTTGCAAAATCTCTGCATCAAACACAAAACAGTTTCCTCCGGCAATATCGTTAAGCACTATTCAGGCTTCTCTCTGTCCGAAATGGGCGAAATCTGTGCGTGAGTTAAGTGGGGAATAGGCACACATTCGTTTATTAAATCAGCTAAAAATTATTACACTTTACTTCCACACGTCATACTCCACAAAAACTTATTCCTGAATGCATCTGCCTACCTGCAAGGTTACACCTTTTCTATGGCAGAGTTGTACATGTGATAAAGGTTAAAATGTGGCTGATTTTATTTTGTTTTTAAGCAATAAAGCACAGCACTTCCCATGCATCTAGTAACACTAACTTTTCTGCTACAGCGCAGTTCAAGCGTATCTGGTACAATACTTCAGATGTCAACAATGATTTTGAATTTAATTGTATATTGCTTTATTTTGGCAAGATATTACTGGTCAAATATCTTTAATTTCTCAAGTGTTTGAAGTTTGAATATTTTCTTGATTCTTTTTCTACCCCAGGTCATCAAGACCGACATCGAATATAAATCTTGAACCTTAAAGTATGATAACTGGTGCATCTCTCAGCTGAAGTAGTCATATTGATTTACTTTTGTTTGATTAAGTTTACATAGGAGATGTTAATCCCAATTTTTTCTGTCTAGGCACAAGTAAGTTAAGGACCATAATATCTATCTTCATTAACTGTTAAACGAGAAAAGAAAGTAAACATTAACATTTCCCTATCTGGTTACAAATGCGGATATGTTTTCATTCTGAGGTAAGAATTTACATGCTGTTTTCGTACTAATATGCCCCTAATGCATCAGATATGGAGACATCGTCATAAAACTCCTTATCATATTCCTTAACTAAGTCAAGAATTTGGCGTACGTGGGCGGTGTGGTGGGGTACGGACAATCAAGGGTTTGAAAACCGAGTATAATACAACTATATTCCTAAACAGTTGAGTTTCGTTATAGATAAATATTTTCTTCTCAAACAACTGCTTATTACCATGCCTTGAAATGTTGAACTATAACCTTTGATATTTTCTGAAGTGTCAAAACCTTGGAAACCGGACAGTAAGCCATTCTTTGCATTTTATACTACCTTGTATACGTTCGTTGCAACGACTTGGAATAAAGGGCTTCATCGATTCACACTGTTTATTCACGTTTGTTCTGAATCAGGGAAAGGATGAGTTGCATATGATGCATGAATAGGTTGAAGTCTATATATGGGTGTGTGGTGACATAATGGGGGGAGGACTCAATTGCTCTTGCCTAGCGCCTCAGGATAAAGAATAAAGAAGATTGTCCTGGATAAAATAGCTTCTCTAGTTGTTCCTACCAATATTTGTAGTTGCCTATTTAAATATAATTCACTGTAATATCCATATATATCATGCCAGTAATAACGTCTTAGAAATAATTGCTAAGACAAACCTTTCCAGCATCCTGATCATTCTTTTTTAGCCAGCAATAATTCAACATTTAGAGATGATTGTAAAACTGCAGTTTTGGATAAAAAATAAACTAAAGTTAAACTTAAGCACTTCAAGTTTTTATGTAATTGTAAGGGAACAATTGTATACAGCAAGCAATAAACTTCTTATTAATAAAGCTGCATTTATGTATAATAAAACTTTCTATTCATACTTGTACAATGTTAGCGTGGAAGTAAGAACACACAACGTAATTTAAAAAAAGATGACTGCTATGATTGGGTTTACCTTCAAGATTTGTAAGAGATACACTAGATAATTTTCTGTTCCGAATATTTCGCACGACTCAGCTCTTCAAACGCATCCGTATACTCGTTAATGTAGAGTTCGTAGAAGCGTTCTGCCAACTTGCCGGGACGGTTCGGGTCTGACAGATCGGTGATATTGGGGTTGTTGTGCATAAGACGGAGGCTGGCAATTTTGCTGCGCCTGAAATAAATGTTGTAAGCACCGTTCGGCAGGTTGGTAGGTCTTTGTATCACAGCTTATTCGTGGGCTTGTTTACACCTGTATTTGTCACAGAATATAAAGCATTTTGTACATATTGCTACATAAGCATGCCTTCACAAAAAAGGCAGATTAAACACACTAAAATCAATACAATAATGAAATGCAACTTCAGAGATTTTATGTGAAGTATTTACATTTGAATAAATTTTGTATAATTTTTAAGTTTCTGTCTGGGAGAGAATGACCCAATGTTACATTAAACTCGTATTATATATTTATTCTACAAAATGTACACTCTATGATATATATAATCATACTGGTTTACATACATTTTTCTAATATTACTCAGTTAATTGCATAAGAAAATATGATAATCCTGTGTCCTATTTCTGCGAGACATAGATAATACGCACACCTTCGTGCGCAGTTTGTTCTTTAGCACCTTGATTTCGTTGGTAATTTATGATTTTGAGTCACTAATAACTGTTGGAGTTGTTAAAACAAAATAAAACAGAAAGAACCCTTCTCTAAAAAATCATACTCAAAACGAAACGAAAATAAAACAACTTAAACAACTTAGAAACAGAAACATCCCCTCCAAAAGCAAAATTTAAATGAAAGCAAAAGAAAAAAAGACAAGTAACGACATTTCAATGGTAGGATATTTGGATGTTTATTTGTTTATGGTCACATATCTGCTGGTAAGTTTTATTTAAGTGGCAGGGTAAATTACATTAGACAATTTGACGAACCTTTGTATATATACCTTTCAATTTGATTAAAAAATATGTTACCGCTCAAGGTTTTCATCTTTGCTCGGAGTTGGTCGATTTACATGTTCCTTTTTGTCCCTTGTCTAGATAAGAGGCTGAATAAAAGACATTGTATATCACCAGATTCTGAAGTTGATCTTGCAAAGTGAACATATATTTAGTTTCAGAACGTTGAAAGAGTGTTTGCATAGAACACACGGAATATTGAAATGGAGATAAGAGACTTAAACGTCTCAGTAAAACCTGCAATAGATAAATGATCCCAAAATGATTAAATTGCAACCGACACGGTTGCATAGAAAATAGCCGGGTCACTCATTTACCTTGCCTAAATTCTATCGAAGCTCCTAACAAATAAAAACCAGTGTCCAGCAAAACATAACTGTCTTTCCTGCTACTGGTACAATAATGCCCTCATATCTGAGTTACAAAATCTTTAAAACTTTAACATACATACTTAAGCGTTGAAATTGCTGCCATCGCATTTGTCCATGCCGCAAAGTGATCGACTTATTACTCATTGGTAAAAAAAGCCCCAGTAAATTCGCCTATTCAATATTTAGGTATAGTTATTTTTTCGCCAACGAAACCCTGCGAGTGAAAAGTCGCGAATGCTGGCAATTCTATTTCGACCAGTTGGTGACTCGGCGAGATGTCGCTCTCTGTTATGTACAGTCTACGAATTGACATCTAGCTTTCTAAGCGACAAAGTGTCGTACTGGTGAATTTGTCTTTCAGCGAGATATCGCCTGAGCGATTTGCCGTTCGGCGCGTTGACACATTATCAATTTGTTCTTTGGACAGGATGTCATTCGGTACCCCCTTATTTATTCTAAATCTGAATGGATCAATGTCCACTCTCAAGCCGGACTGTATTCAATTTTATGGCATAAGTATGCCTGGAGTGCTCAGCTTGTTCGACTCTAAAGCGATCTGGTTCACTGGTGGTTTGATACCTTCACCAATTTCATTATATAACATGTACAGATTCAGATAACGTGGTATTGTTTCATCCAAATTTCGTTAATTTTCACCATGAAACAAAAATTACTCTTAAATAAAATGGTAATTCTTATATATGTTTTTACAAATAATCTTCTATTTTATCAAAATTATACTGATATATGGCAAGCATGGTTTTGTAAGGTCTGGAGATTCTTCAAGTACCCACCTGGTTTTTATTGCCGTTAGCTTTGGTGTATCTCTCATATTCATCCTTTGCCCTTGGGAACAAGGATGTAGCTTTAGTCCAATTTCCCTCATTACATCATTGCAGGAAGGAATTTAAAGTTTGTACGTTTCCCTTGTCCTTTCCCAAGTAGTGGTTGTAAACTCGTAAAGTCCTGCTCATAAAATGCTTATCCAATTTACTAAAACATTTCTGCTCGAAATTATACAAACATTGTCCGAATTTTTCTTCAAGAGGACTCGCAGCCATATTGACCTTTGTTCAGATCTGTAATGGTAAGTAAAACGGTGACCTATCTGCACAATACTATCCCAATGAAAATAAATCTACTTCAAAAACATATATTCAACACAAACTGACCTTCATTATTAATTTGACCGTTTTCCTTTGTTACATATGGTTGGTGAACAGATATAGCATGGAACACATGAGTTAATAGCATCGATCTTTCTACCCAACAAAGAACGAAGAGGTGTCGAAAATCTCAATGACCGATATGTGTCTGTGTAATACTTACAACTCCAACTCTCATATAAAGGCTTGAGTTTTTTTAGGTCCTAATCACGATTGTCGTATGTTAAATCAACCTTTAAATAACATGAAATATAAACATGTCCACACAAAATGTAATTTACTTCCATTTTAATCGTTTCACATGTACACACACCGACACAAGTGTCAAATGGAAGGGAGATAACTGGATTAGCAATATTTTAATTTTATTTTGATAGATAATTATAAGAAAGAAAGAGCTCCGACTAGAGTGGCACAAAAACCTATAACCAGGAATGATCTGAGGAAAACTTTGTTTACACGTTTTGATAAAAATTTCATTAAAATGATAATCTATGGAACAATAAATATGAATGGAGATAACTGCATATTAAATCGAACCACGAGAATAGAAATTTAAATGTATAAGAGCAAGGATACCAAGGAAAGTTAATTTTAACATGTCGAGGATCGATTTTGCTAGAAAACGCTTTCAACCATAACTTTAAAATTTACTGCGCGCTTGTACTTTTTGCGTCGAACGTTTCAACCTCGCCAATCTTTATCAGATGAAAATCTTGTTGGTCCTGGAATTTTAGATATAGCAACATTATAATTGCCCTTCAAGTAGCGTGATATCAAAAGTTTAAATGATCTAGAGGAGTTGGTCTTGGTCAGATACCTTGCGGATACGCACCTCGAAGATTTTCCCGTGGCTTACTGGTAAGACGGAGGCGATGTCAAATATGCATCTATTTGCTTGATATCACTAAATCTGGATATAACACGGACCTCAACACGCCGTCAACATGCTCACCAGGAGTAACACATACCGTGCCCAGTGTTCGCATGGTCAATGACTCTGTTTTCTTGAGCTAATGCGACTGAATGCGTCTTTTCCGTTTACAGCTTTGTTTTCTCTCCAGGAAAGACGATCGATGTAGAGTCCTAATTACCTTGAGAGAAAGTTTATAGCTGAGGGCGTTTCGCCAAATGCCATGTTGTCCTTGCACAATAGATCCAACACCCTTCCATTTGGCTGTTGATCCGACCATGAAAGGGCAGCTCATGTTCCGGGGTTGGCTTAGGATTATCTGCGTGACCCAAGTACTCGATGTCCATCTGATTTTCATTATCGTTCAGCTTCAATCTGCATGGACACGTGTCAACCCCAATGACACTTAGGCACTCTGGCACCATTAGTTTGTGTTCCTTGTCGATGTCATGTACTAGTTGAGCGAATTATTCCTATAATCCGTTGTCGATCACTGATTTATGTTTATTGTTTATGCAAATCAATCAATCAATCAATCAATCCTCTCTGCGCCGTCTGGTGCTTGAGGCGACAGCAAGGGAGCACCATTTTGGTCTGTCGGCTGCTGTTATGGGGGCGGTCTGCAGGGTGAGGCCTCTGGTCTTGAGTTCTCACTCCACGGTACGGCGCCAGGTCTCTTTGGGTCTGCCACGGTTCCTTTTCCCCTGTGGAGTCCATCTCAGTGCCAATTTTGGTAGTGAGTCAGGGGGCATTTTGCAGACGTGGCCGAGCCATCTCCATCGACGAGTTGCAATGGTCTCAGCGATGGTGTTTGCGTCCGCTCTGTACCGGAGTTCCTCTTGTTTATGCAATCACAGCTGTATTGCTAAGCTTTAAGCTAAGTATATAGAGAGTTCTTATTGCGAAAACCGTACATAATTATAATTGATGAAACCCGTAATGTTGTACGTTGACACTGAGACCCTTGCACCAGAATGTCTCCAAAGTTAGACAAAATTAGGTGTAAATCTTTCATGTGAAACTTTAGCTGAAACGACAGACTGATAATCGCTTTCATTACATGCCTGTAGAACTCCGTTTACAGAGATTTAAAGCATTGTCCACGTTCAGTCATCACGATTTCAATCGATGATAATTTAAGTACACTGTACCTAGTATCGCTGTTGCTGCTGAGGGTAAAACCACCTATGTTTCGAAAGTTTTGCATTTAATCTCAGCGATAGTAACAAGACACATTTATTGCAGTAACTCCGTTGTCCGATGAGACGCTGTTAACCGCTAAGTACACGACCTTAATAGTAGCATCAGTGCCGGTGCTTGCGATGGACGTGCTTGCAATGCCCACCATGTGTTTGAGAGTTGTAGCATCGAGGGCGACATTAAACGGGGAGATGGCCCGAAGGTACTTGCAATCCGGCAAGTAAAGTAGCCCAGGTCACGTTGATTATATATGTGTTTGTCGTTAGTGTTTTCCACGGGCACTAGTATTGATTTTTTAATTTCAAAGGTGATAGTGCACGCCACGATATTAACTGGGGATTGTGTTTCATGTTAAATATTTACTGGTAGCTCCTGCATGCTATCTTCAAGAAGACGGCGCCAAGGTGGTTATCAATAAAAGACAGTACCCGTCTGTTCGTGTGAGTCACCCACCGCAGGAATTGTAGCAGAATACTGTTTATTTTTTCCCCCACCAAACATTGGTTGTGTGCCAGATATCACAACACGAGTGATTTGAATTCAAAAGTTAGGTTGAGCGCGTTGAGATAGACCTGAGAGTTTGAATTATTGAGTCTTTTCGATATATTCCGCACTAATTCCCGGCATAACATCTTGTATTACTGTTTCGGGATTATCCATAATGTTTTACCAGTCAGAAATGGTAACGCCACTAAAACAGTCGTGTCTGAGACCCCTGCTTTAGGCTATTGATCGGATGGTTGATGATTATGATGGACGCTAAGCTCAAAATACAAAGTGACCAGTTTGTGTTAAGTTGTGGGTTAAGCCGTTCTTCCATTGTTAACCGAGCACCGGCAATTGTTTTGATGATTGCGGCCACACTTAGCCATGATCAATGACCGCCTCAGCTGTTGAAAGAGTGCGTTTGCATGAGAACATTTAAGGGTCACCACCATTACATTTTCACTATCTGATCGACACTACGTATCTTCAATGCATAATTATGACCAGGGCTCTCAAACTCAAACCACCCCAAGGACCGCACGAGGGCATTTTCGATGGTCCAAGGGCCGCACCATCTTTGTTATCTCTCATGCCACCTTGTAACGCCAATCATTTTGTGGGTCACAGGATACGGCTTGGCGGGTCGCATGCGGCCTGCGGGCCGCGTGTTTGAGACCCCTGCTTTAGGTTATTGATCGGCAACCAGACAGTCGCGGATGTATTTTTGGTAAAGCAAGAGGGCTATAATCTCAATGATCTGCTTTGGGCGTTAAAATATTCGAGAAAACAACTACGCTTTTCCACTTTAAGATTGTGACTTTCTAGCGTTCGGCATAAGGAAACGTGAACACGAAGGCTGATTTAGGACACCCTGAGAGAAAAAGATGTCATTGAAATCTAGCGTTTATAGGAGGCCTAAGAGCTTCTTCTGCGCACAGACCCATCAACGTCCTACCACTTTGTTTCCACTTCCTGCAGTTCCTATTTGCTCGTGAGCATACTTTGAGCGACATACTACTTGCTCGAGAACTAGCTCTGGCGCGGTCGTGATGTGGTGATTTTGTGCATGCGTTGCCAATCAAACCTAACATTAGCAACTTAGGCTACGCTCTACCTCAAGTCAGGCTGTCAGTGAAACATATCAAGAACTTCATATTAAGGATGACAAAAGCTAAAAGTAACCGTGGTCTAGAGAAGATAATCATTAGGCTGGAAGTTAAGTCAGCAGAAGCTTTGGTGATTACACGGAACACTTGGCGGTACCCCACAATGACCAGCACTGTTTGAATAAAGGAAACCGGGGGTAAGACTGGAACAGCGTGAATAATAGGAACAACAGGAATCGGCGAAATGACTGCAAGTCAGCGTGACCGCCTGTCTCTGCTAGTGGCTTCTAGAGCGGTGAAAGAAATCAAAGGCCGGTAGTTTACGTTTGAAGGAATCAAGGCAACGTCTCTGTATGGCACATTCTGATCATATATGGCCAAGAGCACCTTGCACGTGATTTCAAAGGTTATCCTTTCATCCAGATATCTTTGGCGAGTATCAATAGTTACCTCTATTTTAGGTACGGCTCTGTAGTAACACCAATTGCAGTTGGCATTATCATCTACCGGTATGTTAACTAAAAATATTTCAAAAACATATTTTTACAGAGGTTGATGAGTGCGAGTACGTTCGCTGAACGCAGAATCACCGATGTCGGAACCAAAGTAGGAAGCAATACTTTCACAACTGCGGATCAGGAGCAGGAAGTGATATATTTTGCTAGGGTTAAAAACCAATATAGAGTGCCTACTGTAAAAATGTGTTGCTGTGATGACACATGACTGAAAAAAGCGCCGAATGGGCGTGCCTAACGTTAGCGGTTGACCTCGCTAACGCCTTATTATGCGGATCAACATCTAAACGACCAGCGTAACACCTGCAAGGGCTGGTAACAGAGGGCCCGTAGGGACGTCAAAGGCAGCAAAAATGTGGGCGCAAGTAGTCAATATTAAACACATTCCCAAACCTTTTTATATGTACGCAAATCCAGGTAAAACAAACGTACGCCAATGACCTTGGGAACCTTCTTTAGAACTTGGCGGCCTTGAGGTTAAGTATGCGGTGATTACCGAACGCTTGCTGAAAAAACCCAGTTGACCTTGGTCGCCTAGATTTCATAGATAGAGGAAAGGCTGTTACCATCACTGCGCTGAGTCTTTGGGCACAGGACACGCTAATTCAAAAAGGCACCATTCCTGCTAGTATTATCACAGCTGCGTAAACGCAAAAACAATAATGATATCCGTATCTCTCTTGATCGATGGTGAAATTACTAATGCCCTTGTATTCGTTGGCTCAAACAACCTCTTCTATAAGATGTATAATAAAGGCCGACGGATACAAATAATGCAGTAGGAAAATTGCATGCTGAGCAGGCTGAGTAGCAAGGTCAGCTGAGCTTTTTGACTACTACAGTGAAAGAAAAAAAGATTAACATGTAACTGCGTGGATATACCAAGACGTCGATGAATCTGTTGTTATCCCCAGACTGGAAGCATGGTTTGCACCCAAGACAAACATTTCTGACTTTTAAACACGCTTGCCAATAAAAAAAAAATGAAATCATATTTTTTTTTTGCTATGTGGCTTTCAAGTACTTTTAACATATCTCTATTGTCAATACAGGAAGTGGTGGCATCTTTCTAATTTTTATACCCGATGAAAAGAAATATGAAATCATATTGTTTGGCTATGTGGCTTGCATGTTCTTGTAACATATCACTAGTGTTAGTACTGCAAGTGCGGGCATCTTTATTCCGGCATTTTATGATACTAACAAAGCGATCACGGTAGAATTATGGAGCGCAATTCAGGACGAGTCACCCAACCGTGAAAGGTGACTCAATTCCTGGTCTTATTATTCACCTGAGAGAATAGGCTAATTGTCTTATTAACAACTGGCGTTGATCCCCGTCTTCGTTGCGGCAGTTAGCTCACCATGTTGCTGGTATGTACGTATGTCGTCCTCTGGTACCCCACCCCGATAAGTACAAAGTCATGCAAAGTTCGTTCGTAATGTGTGGTATATAGCGGATGACAAGCAAATGTATTTTTTTGGCTGCCACGTTGGAGCTTTCAAAACAACAAAGTACAGCAAATATTTTAGCTTGTTAGACCATTGAACGTATGGATACTAAGCTACCTTCGATATACAACAGTCTGCGTGGTTAATGGAATATGTGATTATATAAAGAAAAACCTGCCACAAGCTGCTGGAGTATCACAAGCTATTGGCATGACGATGAAGCAGACCACGTGGCAGGTATTCCTGCAGGCGCCGAGCAACATCTTACAGCTTCAACTTGATATTTCAATCTCAATCGAGGTGTTACCTGAAGCACGATGATCCTCTACATGCAAACGTGTCTGAAACCTATTTTGAACCTAACGACTTTTATGGCTTTGCCTCGATCCAGCTAACATTTGTAGGAAGATAACCACCGTTTTGGCTGATTCATCCAAAGAGCTATAATTTTGGAGAAGCCCCCCATTTATTATGAGCAGTTTCATGACTGGTTCCTGACACTATAATCATTCAATGAGATTGGCTGAGCGAGTACCAGTTCGATCTAGTGAGAGAATGGGGTCAGCGGGGGAAGTTCACAGACAGCGTGTAGCAGATGCCAAGCTAGCATGACAAATCAGACCCCAAAATCTGTATTGATACTGGTGGACGATTTTGTGGGTATGATGTCATCTGTTCCTTAACATGTGCATTTTGCGAAATACAATTCTTTCCTGAACAAACCTACGGACAGTTGAGATACCTACCGGTAATTGGTAACAACCTTATCTAACAGGAAATTCAGACTCGCTACATGACATAGCTTTGTACTGTTCCACGTGGATTTACAAGTCGTGAAACATATGACTTGATCCGGAAATATTATGCACATATTGAAATTAGAATCCGTCAACTGCTACTAACTCAAGAGATGCGAGAAATACCGGTACGTGTGTAATATGTATATCGATATGTTGAGGACAGTCTTGTCTGCAAACCGTTCATCATTGTTTGTGAATTGGTGTTATAATGTATCAGTGTGAACATAAATCTTGGGGTCTGATTTATCGTTCTAGTGCCAGGCCAGCGAGAAAAGAAGCAATACATAGTTCACTACGGAAACTTCCAGGTGTCCACAAAGCTCGTAATGCGTGTAACAAAGATGCCCAGGAGACTGGAGTGTGACCAAAGCACGTGGATAACCCCATATATACAGCTAAACAGAGATCTTGAGATCAAGGTGGCATCGGAACTTGAAACTATTTCTTCAAGCTGATGAAAAACTCCGTATTTGGGAAGATTGTGGGGAAAATGTGGAAGTGGATCCAAGTAGATCATATGGACTAGAAGGTGAGTAAGATAGGTATTGCAGCCTGAGCGTTGACCCAGTGATACGGTCGAAGAGAGTATCTGACGATAGCCTAATCGCCATACATTCCAAACATTCCAATCAGAAGTTAAATAATCGAGCAAGCTCCTCATAGGTGGCATTGACTAGAATATAATTAAGACCAGGTATGGAGACAAGGCTGTCCTGCTACACAGAGATATCGACAGCCTGTTGTTTAAAATCGATACAGTCCATGACTATCTCGACATGGATGAATATGCCATCATTTACGACAGAAGCCAATACCCACATGAGCACTAAGTCTACAGCACGATCATCATGAAGGTCATAGCATGTTTAAAGATGAAAGCGAGGGCCGCAAGTTGCCTAATTTGTTGGCATTTCCTCAACATGTTCAGCATTTTGCATGCGACGCAATCAAATATTCTTAATGGACGGTAATAAAAGCAGACCTCTACCTGAAATGCCTCAAGAAAGAAAATAGTTTTGCCACACTATGACTGTCATCGACAGTAACCACTACAAAATAGGGGAGGGTTTCAATCGCATAAACAGACTCGCTGGGCCACTAGCTCAAGATGTTCGTCATGGGGTGCGATGAGTACACTGGATAGTAGTAGCCGAGTATCTTCTGGAAAAACCTATATATATATATATATATATGACTTACCTGGGATGTCACACCTACCAGCCAGAAAAATACGATAAACATCATGATCAACATATAGGGTAGATGGCACTGTGTATCGCTCAACCTTGGCATGACATTTATATAACTGATTCTGCTAAAATCTTACAGCAGGAATAAATAATTTTTGCAGTGACAATATTGGATAGTCGTCTACGTGACCTCAAGTCACTATTAGCAGTTTCTAAAACAAAGCCATTTCATAATGGAAAATAACCTTCTAGAAGGCTCTTGATGTTTAAAAGATAGAATCTTAGTTATAATTAGACATTTATTACTAAAATTATAATATAGACAGTGGAATATGTCAGATAGACCAGGTAAATGTATAGGGGAAGTCCAATAACCTAGACCCAGACCTAAATAAACATGTAACTTCTATTAATGATGATCCTGATATTAAACCCATTCACACAGAGAATACAAAACAAAAGAAAAACAATATTAAAAGCTCTTTTCTTTCTGTTTATTCAAACCGAATGCAAAATACGTAAATACTTGCACAAATTTGGACAACGTTGTCTTTCAAAGAAACTATATAAATTGTTTTATTTTTTGTAGCTGCAGCTTTTAATGATGCACATTTGTAATGGTTGGTTTTAGAGTATTCAATGTAAATATAGTGAAATATATTTTTAAAACTTGGCTACGTTGGATTCGGAGCAGTTAGTATAACAGTATTCACATTCGTTCTAACGTTTGCAGACTTTCTTTGCAATGTACTTTGTTTCATCTTATTATCTATTTCGCCACTAGCTTAGTGAGGACCGCTCTCTTGTATCCTTGAGTGACATGTGATAAATGACAAACGTAGCATGGAAAAAAGTATTATACGGCCACTTCCAACACTGCATACTATAGCCTTTGTTTCGTCTTGTCATTAACAGTCAATACAGAAAATCTCATCTCTACTTAGTTTCTTTGGATTTGAGAGAATATATGCACAACTGATTGTAACCTGCGTAAAATGTTTGCAGAACTGTTTAAAACATAATAAGCATGTTTTAATCAGTCCTGCTTTTGTTGGGAATGAACGTTTGGGCTGAGTGCTGAAAGTTGTTGTGAATATAACATTTTGTTCTTCGCGTAAAAAAACAGAAAAACATCATACTTCACACTACGATAACAACAGCAACAATAATTACCTCGCTTGCTTATCCAGGTCCAATTTGGAAAAAGAAAAAGACCAGGAAGAAGAAGCAAAAAAAGGAAGAGGAGGAGGTAGAGACAATCTTTGGTAGAGGAGACTATTATTAATACTTGAATAGAAACGTGTGTGGGACTTTTTTCTTTTAAAGCAGGGCAATCTGATATGTTGAATTCCAAACAGGTGATGTCGCCAACATATTTGTTATTCAAAATTTGGGGAATGGTTTTGTAGAGGTTATGCTTTACTTTCTTTACCATGAACTTGTGATGTTATTGTGTCACTATATAATAAAGTGTAAGTAGGGAGATCTGATATACACAAAGAATCACCTTAACAGGAAATCTTATGTGAATATTTTAATGATGTAAAACGTTTCTGAAGGTATTTGATCGACTTAAAACTATCGATGCAGTTAAATATCGTACACGCAACTTACAAAAGGGCAACTTCTTGTACATGAAAGTGGGTACGTGAAATACAGAGAACATATTAAGTTTGTCTTTTACAGCAGGAAATTATTTATCAACACAACCACACAATATTTACCTTTACTTTACATCGACTCAACAAAATCTTCATGAAATGTACAAAAAATCAATTTACTTATTTAATTTACTTCTCGATATTTCTGCTGTAGTTTGGATCATTGGAGTTCTATACAAATAATTTGGATACGATTTACTTCTTTGCATAAGGTATTTTATAAAATGTCGTTGACGTATTCACCACCCTAATTCTTTGTAGTTGCTGTTTCATGTCCTGTTCTTTTTACACACGTGTCCTTACTGTCTCGACTGTTTTTAATTTGACTTCACACCTTATTAGCATAAAACGCTGTTTGATTTATTAAGTTCATTTTACTTGGTCAAAAGATGTAATCTTCAATTTAAAAATTTTCTACAGCATTAATGCGATCAGAATATTAAAACGTTTTATGAATGCATATAGTTGAAAGACTGTAGTTATCAGTAGAGCATTGCGTTGTGGTTACAACAGTTAACTTTATATTCTGTTTACATTTTAAACTTATATATTACTACTATGTATCAAAGACAGTTTACATATCATCGTAACATAAACAATAACGTTTCGTTTAATTATCCATGATTTAATTTCATCCGCATCATTTCATACTTAAAAATGACTATACTGGGACGTAAGTTTATTCTTTAGGCAATTCCTTTGGAAAGAACGGGTCATTCTTTATGGAGACGAACAAGTGGCCAAACACAAAAAGCAACATACTGCCCTGATTTGGTGTAACTGCGGCAAAAATCCGAATCAAATATCTGCCCTGGTGATTGATTCATGGATCGGTCCTGAAGCAACTCCAAATGTATAAGGGGATTCCGCACACACATCCATCACACTATCCCGACACATTCTGCGGCATATTGGCTGTATTTAGATTGTGCGTTTTCTGTCTCAGCATGTTTTGTTACAGCTGAGAGATCTTTTAGCAACAATGGAACGTCATTTTCCATGAACATCTGGAAAAGATAGATGTTAATCTTCAATAATATTCCTCAAAATAGTTTTAACCTACCAAGACGTGTTTTTTTCAGTGCGAGTCACTATTGTAGAAACAATTATAAAAAAATGAATGTGTTCTAATATTTGTATTATCGGCTGTGCTTTAAGTCTGTAAATGTCTATAAAGTTTGCTGAGTATATATTTTGAAATTGCAGTCAAACCCTATTACATATTAAAATACCAAAAATTTTAAAATATGTCAGTGTCAGTAAAATATTATAATGATTGTCGCAAACATACACACACACACACACACACACACACACACACACACACACACATATATATATATATATATACGCAGCGAATATTATGCATTATAAATCGTCTCATTTTCAGCAAAAGGATATAATCCGAGGATGAATGCACGGTGTACTATATTCAAAGCGTCTCCCGGATGAGGAGGGAAGAGTTTGATCCCATCAGTGAAGTCTCAAGGTTGAGAGTTTTTCCCGAGTGTTGCGGCAAGCGTTTATGCTTAACAAATTAACAAACCTTGCATATACGTTATTCTGACACGAACAATTTTACAATAAAAAACCTTGCAACCGTTTATCACACTCGATTCCTAACTTACGGGACAGTTGATAGCACATAACTAACAACCATCACATCAGCTGGAACAGGCAGATAGAAACGTTTACTATTCACCTACCTGAACCACGAACCGGCAGATACAAATTCGTATTATTCACATACCTGAACCACTACGTCTTTTTCTCTTCCGCTTTTCGTTTCTTTTCCGCCTGGTGCTTTCCTCTAAAATTAATGTTTTGATCGTCCGATTTTGAAATTTCCAGTTAAAAAATGGATAAATTAGTTTAACAAATTTGAAATTCAATAACGACGTTGAGCCAGCACTATATAAACGTAACTATTTCGATTCAAGTTCAGTTCGAAATTAGCTTCCTTTGAGTAACGATGCCCGTAATAGGTATTAGATTGGCAGGATATATTTTGGGACCACACGAAATTGTGATTAAACGTGAAGCTTCACATCGATGTATATTATTATCTCTTAACTGCAGAGGGAGCCACGCCATTTGGAAGACTGAGTACCACGACATCAACTGATAAGTGTTAGGTTTCTCACAATTTAATGTAGGTAGATAACACTTGATCCATTTATAACTCATGGGCAATTCAGCTCATGGGCAATATATGTTACGTGATTTATTCTAGCCCAATCAGCCAGTTTTCGTTAGATTAATTGTGTAAAACTAGAAATAAGAATGTCGTAGATGATGAGGATATCACTGGAAAGGTGATTGCTTGCTGTTGCTTCTTTACTAACGTGGGCTCAACGAAAAATGAAAGGACAATGTGAGTTCTATTTTGATGAAATCTCTTCAAGCAGTATTATGAGAGATGGGTATTTATTTTCGTTGTTTTGTTGAAATGGCGGTAACATTTGATGTAAACATGACAAACTTGGTACAGACTTAAAGGTGCTGGATGCCCGCAAGCAGTCTGTAAAATCTGGTGAAACTGATACAGGTTTTTATTCTCTTACTCACGATGTAAAACAGAAGACTTTTGAAGGTCAATATCCTACCCACACGTGACCTTAGATCCATGAAACCGAAAAGGTAGTCATGTACCTACAAGAGTAACTAGCTTCATATATAATCGCAATGGTCTTTATGTTCTTATGACATATAACAGTAAATACCCAAAGCAATTTCATTTTGAATGAGAAATGTTCTTTGTAAGAGGCTGCATGTTTCTCTTTGGAAAGTTGAATTGTAATATATCAAACTTCTTAAGCTAGCGTACCTACTTCATTCTCAATTCCTCATCAACTTTCTGATTCCATTCCTGACAGTGTTTATAAGCATACTGCTATTGTAATAGACAAAGTGTCATAACAACGAATATAAACATAGAACTGATGACAATTATATGAGTAATTCTCAAATATACAACAAAGACGAAAGCAAATACATTTAATTTAAGCTTCATAAATATTAATTAACATCATTTGAATATGCTATAATATTGTTGGATCGTACATATTTCAGATTCGGTGATGTCATCTTGCAGAATATTAATTATCTGGGTTACATTTTGATTTCTGTGCGGCAGTAATTTATTGTGTTCCATTTACTGATTGTTTTGCTAGATAAATAACAAAATATTCAGCAATTATGTCATGTAACATTATATACCCCTCACAATCTCAGTTTAATAAATGGAATATTGCAATAAATTCTTTTAAATGTTCATTAAACGTAAAAGGATAGACAACAAAATCGGACATATTTATATCAACAAATGTTGCATGCATTTAATATATATATATATATATATATATATATATATATATATATATATATATATATATATATATATATATATATATATATATATATATATATATATATATAATAATAATAATAATAATAATAATAATAATGAGGACTTTGTATAGCGCCTAATCTTTAGAAGCTCTTAGCGCTTTACAACATTAGACAATAAATATAATATCAAAAACATATAATAATATTATTACAAAAAAAACCCATGAAATTAGAAAAACATTAAAAAAATAAAAAACATGCTGAGGATATTTCAGGTAGGAAACATTATTAGGTCTTTAAGTTTGTTCTTGCAGTTGAAATAAGTGAGTTTTGTCTTTGTGTCTAAGTTCAGTGGGCAATTCATTCCACGTTGCTGGGCCCTGGTATGCAAAAGAACGCTGTCCATATGAATTTGATTTCATAGTGGGAATAATGAGTATACAATTGTCAGAAGAGGAGCGTAAGTTTCTTGCTGGTGTGTACACTTGGGTGAGATTGGATAGGTATGTTGGACTAGAGTCCGACAGTGAAACGTAGTACAGAGAACAAAATTTGTGTTTGATTCTGGATCGAATGGATAGCCAGTGTAGGGTACAGAGCAGCGGGGAGGTGTGCTCTGATCGTGGTATTCTAAGTATGATCCGAGCAGCTGTGTTTTGAACTTTCTGATGTTTCTGGAGCAGATATGGAGATGAACCAGACAGAATTGAGTTACAATAGTCCAGTCTTGAAAGTACTAATGAACACACAAGTGTTTTAGTGGCATCAGCTGAAAGATATTTGCGAACTGAGCTGATGCGTCTAAGCCCAAGATATACAACCTTGCACATGTTCATGACATGTTGGTGCAATGTGAGAGTACTGTCCAGAGTAACACCTAGGTTTCGTACTGATTGTGTGAATTTAACGTTGGCGTTGCTGATATTTATTGTTTGAGGTAAAGGATGTGAATGAGAAAGTCTTTGTGTTATGATCAGAATGGCCTCAGTTTTATCATCATTCATCTGCAGCTTGTTACATGTCATCCATGATTTCACATCAGAAATGCACCTCTCTACACCATGGATGGTAGCATCAACTTCAGTTGAATGGCTAGATTTGTATATTTGGGTGTCATCAGCGTATAATTGGTGAGACACTGGATGATGATCTATGACACTTGAGAGCGACTGAGTGTACAGAATGAAGAGAACAGGTCCAAGAACAGACCCCTGTCGAACACCACAACATAAATCAACTGGGCTGGAGTGTATTCCATTTGCAAATACAATTTGTGTCCTCTTGACCAAGTAGGACTTGATCCACAGTAAGGCTGTATCATGAATGCCAAATACATTCTGGAGAAGGTGAAGTAATATATCATGGTGTATTGTGTCAAATGCTGCAGATAAATCAAGGAGGGTGAGGATGAGAGAATGTCATTAACTACTTTTAAAAGAGTAGTTTCAGTACTGTGGCAAGGGCGATATGCAGATTGTACATTTGCTAAAAAGACTGTTTGAATTTAGATGAGATACAAGCTGAGATAGAACAATCTTTTCTAAGATTTTTATATGAATGGGAGATTAGAAACTCGGCGGTAGTTCTTTAAATCGTTATGGTCTAGTGTTGGTTTCTTCAGCAGAGGCTTTACAATGGCAGTTTTGAAAAATGATGGGAATTCCCCGGATGAGAGAGAGGTATTAATAACATCAGTTAGTGAAGGCAATACTGGATCTATACACTCAAGCAGCAGTGATGTTGGAATTGGATCAAGTTCACGTGACTTTGGTGCACTCTTCATCACGATTGTACGTACGAAATCCATAGAGACAGGTTCAAATGCTGCTAATGGTTGCAGCTCAAATTATGTATCCCAACTGTATGGTGACGACGAGTCAATTGAAATTGTGGTGTCAAGCTTATCTCTAATGGTTTGTACTTTGTGACGGAAGAAATTTGCAAACATGTCCGGAAGCTCAAGTGGAGAGAAGGTAGTTGGAAGTGGTGTTGATTTGTTCCTTGACATTAGCTTGTTAGTAATCTCGAAGAGCTCTTTGCAGCTGGAACTTTCCATGGTCTTAGTAGTGTAGTGGTCTGATTTCTCTGCATGGACTATATTTGTGACATTCTTCTTAGCGATTTCATAGATTTGCTTATGAATATTGAGTCTGGTGGAAAGCCAGAGCCTCCCAGCTTTACGGCGGTCTCTTTTAGCAGTGCGAAGCTGGTCCCTAACACTGCTATACCATGGAGAACACTTTTGAATTGATACTCTGCACTTGGTAGCTGGGGCATGTTTGTCAAGCAATGAAAGCAGACAGTTATCGAGTTGTTCTGCTGTAGGAGGTAAGCAAGTTGCTAGGTTAGCTTGGATGTCGTGCATTAGTTTGGTTCTATTTATCATACGGAGGTTTCTCTTAGTAGTAGATAAAGGTGGAGGGTTAGGGACTGATACGTCAAGATGGCATATAATGCAGAGGTGATCTGATGCAAGGTCATGAGATACCAGGGAGGACCGTAGAATGTTATCATAAGGTCTATGAAGAATCCAGTCTAAAATGTGACCATGTTTATGGGTGGGTTGGTTAACTGACAGTTTGAGGTTGAAAACATTAATGGAATCTCGAAGTTTTGATGTATCTGAGTTTCCGGGACAGTCAAAGTGAAAGTTGAAATCTCCAAGAATAATCAGGTTACCACCTATCGAGTTTCTATGCTCCAGGAGATTCGGAAACTGCTCCAAAAAGAAAGAGTCAGCCAGGTTGTTTTTTCTACTAGAAGGAGGGCGGTATAGGCAGAAAAAGTGGACTGACCTTTGCTCCAATGTGAGTGTGGTTTGGACTAGTTCAAACGATGTGTGGTAGAAATTGAATGTTGTGGTGTGGTTAAGACGTTTGATCATGGAGTTCTTTGTGATGACAGCAATTCCACCTCCGCGAGAGTTACGGGGGAACGACTTGATGGAGTAACTAGTGGGTGTTAGATCCGCACACTTGGGCTCATCGCCTGATGTTTTTAGTCATGTTTCTGTCAGTAAAAATATGTCAACATTTTGGTCGTTGATAAAATTAACTATTTCTGTGCGCTATTCCGGTGGTCCTACTGACTGGGCATTCAATGTAAAAGGATATATATATATATATATATATATATATATATATATATATATATATATAGAGAGAGAGAGAGAGAGAGAGAGAGAGAGAGAGAGAGAGAGAGAGAGAGAAAGAGAGAGAGAGATACGCTCATCATGTACAGTTTTTGAAATCATGAAGATAAGAGGAAAATTCGTATTCAAAGAAAAACACAAACTTCAATTAAACTAAGAAGGTTGGAAGATTCTTACTCTTACGACACGGAAAAGGTTATGCTCGATCATTTCCTCATGCGACTGATATCTCGCGAGTTCTTCAAATGCGTCTGTATGCTCAATGATATATAATTCAGAGAACCTTTCGGCGAGTTTCGTCGGACGGTTTGAATCAGACAGGTCAGTGATGTTTGGATTGTTATCATTAGGCAGGATGCTAGCCTCGTCGCTTCTTCTGATAAGAACATATTCGATATAAAATTAGGATTTGCATTTGTTCATAGAGTACTTTCTAGGGTAAACACATTTAAAGAAATGGTACGTAAGTTGGTTGAGAAGGTGAGGATTAGAGTAAATTGTATACAGCCATGGTTATTTCAATGACGAGCAGTTTATTACGACCACATAAAGGTCTGTTTTACTGTGCAACAACAGCTCTTCAACTATTGTGAGCGCTCACGTTTCCTCATCTAATATAACCTTCTGTATCTATGAAGTCAAATTAAATCTGAAAATAATCAAGCTTAACAACTGCATATAGTCGGGTCATGCAGATAAAAATAAAACGTTCAATATCTGGAACCACTGATCGCATATAATACGAATTAAATAAAACAACAGAAATATGCCCACCGCCAATTAAAATGCAGTTTATTGACATACGATGGATTCCGTTTGCACAACGACACCTGCAAATGTCACGGACTTTACAAAATAAAACTTTTATTTCTGTCTAGAATTTTAAAAAATATACTTATTGACGTTTTCTTTTTCTCCAAAAGTAAATGAAATATGCATCAAACATATATCATATATAAGCCTTTTACTCTGAGTGAAGTATTCTTGGGGTTGCTTTATTTTAACTATCTGCAGTCTACAACTGTAATAGGTGTATATTCATCTAATTATTAGGATGATTGTACGGTAGTATTCGTTCAGACAGATTCAGTCTAGATACCTTTAGAAGATGGTGGAAAGTCTTATAACGATTTATGCTTTTGTAAAAATATATGACATATTTTTCAAAGAACTTTGACTTCTCCTCAGTAGGAAATGTAAATATTGCGAATAGGTATGTCTTATTGTCTTTTCACCTTTGAGTATATATATGACATTAGCTTGTACCTGTAAATATCGGCAACTGTGTAACCATATTCATCTTTGCTTTCTTTCTTCATTTTTTCTTCTTCAGATATGTGTTGTTTATAATCTTCCTTCTGTGCTGCTTCGAGTCTTCTTCCCGCGTCAAAACTTGGGGACTTAAGGTCTTTCTCTTCCAGAGACACACTTTCGGGTCCTTGCGTTATTGCCATACCACTATTGTTCTTGAGATTCTGGTTGGTATGTTTATACTTATCCTGCTGAGACTGATGACCTTGTTCGTATTTCCATTGATTTTGGGATGCAGTTGTGGCTGCTGATGTTGATGACACCTGATCACCTGTATTCTTTGTGGGAATCTGGTGGTTATCTGTTATAGTTGGTGCATAGGATTGATCTCTAATTGGAGAATAGATAGTGGCTCTGGTAGTCGGCGTTTTATTTAAATTTTTACTCTCCTTGGTAACATTCTGAGCGTAGTCATTTGTTGTGTCTCCTCTTTGGCTGGGTTTCCTCATATTCTCCTGCTAAAAATAGTGACCCATTTTAATGTATACATAGATAGACGTTTAGAATCAGAAACTGTGTAAACCTTATAGTTAAATGCTGTTGTTGTCTTGTTAGAAACCTGTCCAATTCCGGAGCAATTTTGGCTTGTGTCAGCACATTTTAAGCTGTCTTAACTTCCTTTCAAGGTTATACAAATTTTAATTCCGGCTCACTGACGGATAAAAGGTATATATACATATATATAATATACATATATATATGAAAAAGGGAATAGGTCTATGTGATGGTCTCTGTGTAGTAGAAATATTTTTTTTACTCAGCAGGATATCTAATGTTCATCCTGTGTGGTTATTATTATTATTATTATCCTAAGGTATACCTCAAAACATCAGATAGAAAGGAGATCCAGAAATGCTGTAGATGGTGAATAGTAGAGGTTTTGGTAGATTCAGCATTAAACACAGCTCTTAAAGTAAATTACAGTATGATCTGATTGTGTTATTTTATTTTAAAATAGAAATAGATTCCCTAGTGAACAATGATATGGAAGAAGTACTAAAATTGGTTATTCTAGTTTCTTTGCTTCCGATTACGATGACTATTAAACTGAACAAGAGACACTATCACCTGATTTAGTTAAACCGATTAAACATTATAGAAGTAAAAGAGAAAAGTTTAAACAGCATATACGTTTTCAAACATTCCCAAGGTTGTTATTGGAGAGTGGGAGGTGTTTCCGTTAGAATGAGTTGCAACTGACAATTGTGGACTTGCTGCGGTCTGCTCTAAAGAAAGTATGATAGCTATTACTTGTACAGGGTTTTGGTGCAATTGTACTCAAGTTTATTACAATCGCCTTAGACGACAAGCGGGTATAAGTTAACATTTTAAAATACGATAAGATTGCAACCTGTGCTATATGGTAGCTAGAGACTAATTTTTTTAATGTTTAGTAAAGGAACACTTGATCATGAAATAAGTCATGGTGAGTTTATCAAATGCAAAAAATGGTTGGTACAACGCAATAAAACCTGACTATTTAGTAAGGTAATGCCTTGTTGAAATGCAAATTATTACAGAAATGTGGAAAAACAGTCTTAAAAGTAAATATATATTTTAAAAATCTAACTGATCAAAAATGGTAAACTATACATCTCGTTGCAAAGAATAGATTTTGTAGCTGGTTATTAACCTTTTACAAATCCTAAAAGTCTGCTATAAAAAGAATATTAACAAAACCCTAACCGTATCAATCCCTGATGGTTTCAATGCTCTTGAAAGTACATAAAAATTCAAAGAAGAAATGATTAATATTGGTGACTATGAAGAAAGCATATTGAATGTCTGAAACATAACTCTGCAACTACTAGCAATAATTACGCAGTGTATATAAGAAATTACAACTTTAAATTATAGGATGTAATAGTCAATGATCTATCAATAAATCTTTCCTGACCTTTTGAAGCCTAAGACGTTTTATATCTTTTTTCATCAAATAAATACTGCAAAGATTTATTGCAACGATTCCTACTCTACTCTGCTAGAGGCATACTTTTCATGTATGTATTTTAAAATGATTGTATATTTTGTAACATTAACAGCTCATGATATCAAATACAAAGTGACAGTATTCATTAGTTTAGTATTAGCTTTAAGATCAAGACTCTAAAATCACACATTTTAAAAGTATGCCAATTACATATCTCTTTAGAATATCACAGTCAAGTCAATTTTCCAGATAATAGCTGCTTTTGGAAACAAATAATGACATAAACATCTTTACGAGTTCAAGTTATTTTAGATTTAAATTCAAATTGTAACACGTAAAAGACGAAGCCTAAGTCAATCAATAAACAGCATCGTAAACTAGAACAACAATCGCGTTAACAATTATGTGGATCCAGTAGAAAATAAAATGGGGGCAATAAAAGGTTTGTGCAAAAACGTCTTGACGCACAAGTACGTACGACTTGCGAAGATAACAATTAGATATAAAAAAGGCAGAGGAAACGGGAACATAAAGACCAACATCTGAGGATCAGAGAATCACATACACATCTACTAAACTATCAGAAGAATAAAAGCAAAACATGACAAAATAATCAAAGATTTCAGATGGTCAAGATTAATTAACAATAGATCAATTATATCAACCCTTTACGGGGTTTACACATTGTTAGAATGGACTCAATTATGAAGCTTGCAGAAAACACACGACATTTATTGCAAGTAGTTTAACAAAGGATAAATGCTGAAATTTCATCCCTAGAGAGTGACTTGGAGGAATGAATACGTATCTAAACATACATTACAATCTCACCTTTAACAGTTGGAGAGCGATGTAAGAGACAAAAAGAAAGATAATGAAGCTGATAGGACTTTACATCTGGTCTGAAAAAGTTCGTCGATAGACTGACGGGTGTCTGGCAATCTCTTTCACAACGACAGAAGAAGAACGACTTTGTAGAAGTTAACTGAACGACAAGGGACTTAAAGTTAATTGGAGTGATAATACGACTGGATACATGAAAACAACCTACGGATTATCCATTTAACATTTAAGACGTAACATGAAAGTTTCAAGAAAAGAACAGGATTGAGTGATTGTCAAAAATGAACAATATGTTCGAAATGAAAAAGTTTAGTAATAACGTATATACAGATAAAGCACATACTAAGAAAAATAGTGTGGAACAGGGAAGTATTGGTGAATTTGATAAAAAGATGAAATAAGTAGGAAAAATCTGTATGACTTAGAAAAGAAAATAATAACAGAAACTGAAAAAGTAAAAACAAAAGTTTAATGACATAGATAAAATGATTTTATCATGATGTGAAATGATTGATTTATTTAAATCTAAAATAGAAAAGCATAGAAGAAAAGATTAGAATATAAACAGATGAAATAATTAAGAAAATTGATAAAGTACATCAAATTAATAGAGAGATAATTAACTAAAATAAACGTAAATATGCAAGTATATACTCAAGCAATTGATGAAATTAAGAAGAAAAGTTGACCGATTTTAATAATAGGTTGAATGATCATAATATATGGTTTGATACATTTCAAGACGAACGGCCTAAAAGTATCCGACATTTTGAATTTCGCTAAAGACAAAACGTGCTTTTTATTTAACCAAGGAAATAACCACATGCTTACTTTGATATTGATGGAATGAATTCATAACTTCAAGGAAAAGGTATTTTAATTCTGTCACGTACACGTAAAGTACCCAGAGGCAATATTAACGATCAATCCGCTTATGAAACTTGTGGCCGCTCATTTGATACCTACAGCAAACTAAAGGACAAAAATTGCAACACGATCTGGGCTAGACCCGATTCCTAACGATGTAGCTGTTCTAACTTAAAAAAACAACTATCCGTCACCCGAAAACAAAAGGTTGACAAAGACGGATAAGTAAAGTGTCAGAACATTTCTTAACTTTGAGATAATGAGGTCTACATTTCTTCCAGTATTTTTTGCAGTCAGAGCAAGCATATAGAACCACAGAACAGACATGACAGCGCAAACGTAGGGCAGCGACAGTTATAAAAGCGTATACGTGTCGGTCTTTTACTCTTATAGCCTCGAATGAGATTATCACCCCATCTCTCTCTCTCTCTCTCTCTCTCTCTCTCTCTCTCTCTCTCTCTGTGATATATTTTGGTGCTATACTAATCATAAATAAGATGCACATGTTTACTTAGACACACAATTATTTTCTGATACTAATGGTGCCAATGCTCGTTTTGGAAAGATTACTCGCGATTTGACAGTTCTCATAAGTAATTATCAAATTCGATATTTTCATATATTTTTAGATATCCAGATTTATCATTTAAAACACCAAGCAATGGAGTGAATAAAATACTCCAAATGATTAGGTCAGTAATGTATTATTAATGAGTTATTTAAATACATTTAGATATTAATTGACTATTCGTGTACAGAAACAGTAATATCTAAATACTTTTTACGTTCAATAGCTTATTAGGAAGACCGCTTTCTTTAATTCCTGTCAGGAATTTCTGTAAGGAACACATTTCACAGAAGCAACAAGCCCATCTGTGTTAACTCTCTGAGTTACAAAGACTTCAGGCACAAATTTTTAGCATTGTCACGAGTAACATGTAGTTCATTTTTATGCAGGCTAAACAAATCCATCCATTACTGTGAATGTATTGTTAGTAAACGAAAATGGCAGATGACTAACTGGGTGGCACTATATCACTTAAATGTTCGATTTTGGTCCAGCGCAATAACGTCACTAAAGGTTTACGTGTAGTCAATATTCACTAATGTACACACTAAACATGAACCATTTCATGCTTCCAACTGAAACTGTTTTAACGCAAAAGAGGAAACTTTCAATTATCTCATTCAGTTACTGAGACAAAAACAATGGACTTTCATTGTTATTGCAAAAGAAATGTTTAAAAAAAAAAAAAAACAGGCGGGCGAACATTCTCTACTAAAGTTAAAAATGTCAAAAAATGTATTTAATTTTAAGTTTTCAGTCCACATGGCTACTGAGCGATGGATATTGCTGACAATATGAACCGCCATGAAAAAATATTTTAAGGAAAACAATAGAAATAAAAAGAAAAATTCAATATACATTGAAGTGATCAACTGATCTCTGGAACGCTCTAAAATAAACAACGGGCTGGACGTAATAGTAAAGTGGTGACATCTAGGTTTTACAAGTTTGCATTGTTTTGTGTATTTAATTTAATTTTTTCTTTGTTAGTTATGTATTATGTTGTGCCCACTCGGGATGAATTGTATTTCTTCAAATTATTGAATTCAAGTTTTTTATTTTCTCTGGAAATACCAAAGTGCTCTGATAAAACTCTTGGATAGAGACATTCACTGGAATTTATAATGAATTCAAACCTGGAATTATATTGCTGTGATTCAACAAAAGACTGTTGACACATCAACACTCTAAACCATAGTAAACATGCCATCGCCTTAAGTTTTTGGATTTCTTCGGGACTTGTAGTGAGTTTTATTCAGGACTTAAAATGACTAAGACATGTGTCTGTAGTTCTTGGATTATTTTGGGATTTTATTTGCAATATCGTAGGTTCTTTATTATCATTTTCACTTTGCATTCTAGGGAAATAAATTGTTTATTAAATTTTACAAAACATGTTGTCTTTCACTCTTTTCTGTTACTTATTTTAAGAGCATAGACTCGTAACAGAAAATTGGGCGCTCGTCCTTTGGATACGAATTTTCTAAAATATTTAAAAAAACTTTGTTTTTGAAAATTTGATTCACCTTGGTTTGGAATATTCTAAATCCCAGGGATTATTTCACATATTTGAAAAATCTTAAGTGAAATTAAAAAGCTTTTACAATGTCATCTAAAGTGGAGATCTTAATTTCAAATCCTACCCAGAAACAGTTAGACTTCTTGAAAAAAGATGAATTCCTCAAGCCTGCCAAAAAAATGATCTTTCTGAGGTAAACGCTTCTTTAACGAAGGAATACATAAAAAATATTTTGGTCCAATATTTGGTTGAAAAGAGTGTTTTGGGTAAAAGTGCCTTGGATTTAATTAGTAAGTCTGTATCAGATATAACATAAAGTAAAGAAATTAAACTTAAAATACAAGATGGTTTTAGAGTTAGGAAAGCTTGAGGTTCAGAAAGAGAAAAAAGGAAAACAAATGCATTTGGAGAAAGAGGAAAGAGAGAGAAAATGCAATTGGAGAAATATGAGAGAGAAATGCAGTTACAGAAAGAAGAAAAACAAATGCATTTGGAGAAAGTGGAAAAACAAATGCAAATGTAATTGGAAAAAGAAGAAAGAGAGAAACAAATGCAAATGCAAAGAAAAAGATAAAAGGAAGAAAAAGAATTTCAATTTAGATTAAAGAATTAGAGCTGGCAAGTGAAAAACAATACTACACTTTACATACAAATTTAAATTTTCATGTTTCTAATAATATTAGGCTAGTGACCCCTCTTAGAGAAAAAGAAGTAGATAAATATTTTCCTCATTTTGAAAAAGTTCTGAAACTTCGAAATGGCCAAGACAGCATTGGACTCTTTTATTACAAAGTGCACTTTCTGGCAAAGCCAAACACATCTATGCTTCCCTGTCAGTATAGCAAAGTGCTGAATATGATCTTGTTAAAGAATGCATCTTAAAGGGTTATGAGTTAGTACCTGAGGCTTATCGACAGAAATTCAAAAGCTATAAAAAGGAAGCTGGACAAACTCATGTCGAATTTGCAAGAGAAAAAGAGCAGTTATTTAATAGGTGGTGCTTAGCCATGAAAGTTGATCAAGATATCGAAAATCACAGAAACTGGTATTAGTTGAAGAGTCCAAGAACTGCATCAATACTGACGTTAAGACGTACCTTGATGAACATAAGGTAGAAACTTTAGAAAATGCTGCTCATACTGCTGACGAGTATTCCCAAGCTCATAAAGTTTCCTTTGTCAGTATGTCTTCCACCCAGCAGTCTTCTGGTAAAAAGTACTTCAGCCTAATACGACCCCTTCCAAATCTCAATATGGCACAACGTTTGGAAATCAAGTTTCTGATAAGATTGATTAGAAGTCCTTATCTCTTCCTACGCTACGTGTACCTATTTTCCAGCAAGTTATGCTTGAATTTGGCATTCAGTAATTCAAGTCGAAATTGAAATTAAAGTACGACAGAGCTACAATGAAGAGAACTTTTGAGTCTGGTGATGGAGTTCTGTCTCTGTTGCTCGTTCTTCAAAAGTTTCTTTAGATTAGATTTTATAGCCCTTACAAGGTTAAGAAGAAAATGAATGAGTTAAATTACAGTAATAGTACTCTTGTGATATAAATAAATTAAAGGAGTACCGGTATTTTGATAGGTTAATCATGCAATTAATTTAGTTGTACCTGTCCCACAACCTGAGGATTTAAGCGATTTAATGCAATAGGACTGTATTGACTTTATGGAACAAATCTTCGAAATTCAGATATGATGAATAATCTAGACTTGAAACTTTCACGTTTTCAGCAACAGAAAAGAATGAACTAAAACAGTCATTATTTCAATATGAGCATTTATTTCCAGATGTTCCTACAAGAACAAATAAAATTTATCATGACGATGAAATTGCAAACTCAACACATGTGAAAAACACCGATGTAGGATGAACCCTCTCAAACAGAAATATCTGAAAAAAGAAATTCAGTATTTGCTTGAGAATGATTTCATAGAACCAATCAAAAGTGATTGGAGTTCACCATGTATACTTGTTGCGAAACCAGATGATACTTTCCGTACGTGCACTGATTCTAGAAAGGTAAACAGTATGACTAAAACATACTCATTTCCGTTACCAAGAATCGATGATTGCATTGATAAAATTGGAAATGCAAAGTATGTCCCCAAATTTGACCTTCTGAAAGGATTAACTGATGGAACAAGTCAAAGGAAATTTCGGCAGTCGTAATTCCAGATGGACTTTATCAATATAAAATGATGCCGTTTGGGGTGAAAGCTGCCCCTAGTACTTTGCAACGTTTAATGAACATGATTACATCTGGTCTAGATAATTGTGATGCTTTGATCGATGATGTCATCATCTACAATGACACATGGAAAGATCATTTAGAGACAATTTGGAAATTTTTCGACAGACTCACAGAAGCAAATTTGGTAATCTATTTATCAAAAAGTGAGTTTTACCGTACTTGTGTAACGTTTCTAGAACATATCGTGGAACATGGACAAGTTAAACCTATATATACTAAGGTCAAGGCTATCTCTGAATTCCCTGTGCCTATCAGTAAAACGCAACTGATACGATTTTTGGGTATGGCTAGATACTATAGGAAACTTTGTTCCAATTTTTCCATAATTGCTGAGCCCCTGACAAATTTATTGAGCTATTAGACCAAGATTCATTGGTCTGAGAAATATCAGGTGGCTTTTGATAATTTAAAGTCCATACTTAAGAGTGCACCAGTTCTTACAGCTCCAATTTTCAGCCAATCATTTAAACTGCCTGTTAATACAAGTGATGTTGGGGTTGGAGCAGTATTGATTCAAGAAGACAAGAATGGTGTAGATCATCCAGTGTGCTATTTTTTCTAAGAAATTAAATTAGCATCAGAGGAATCATTCCACAATCGAGAAGGAATGCTTGGCTTTGATATTGGCATTACAACACTTTAAAGTCTACATTTGTTCATCTCATTCTCCGATTATTGTGTTTAGTGATGACAACCCCAATACTTTCATCGGCAAGATGAAAAACAAAAATCAGAGAGTATCAAGGTGGAGTTTGATGCTGCTGTAATATAATGTTGACATCGGACATGTTAAGATGTTAAGGGAAAAGATAATTTAATAGCTGATGCATGTTCACGTATATAGAAATATATTGTTTCGTATATACTTTGTGTCATTCATAAAATTTCATCTGATGTAACTTTTTGACATTTTTATTTGACTTATAGTAAAAAGAAAGTTTTAATGCGCAAATCTCTCATTTTCTTTATGAGGGTAAATGTTATGTAAATTTTATTTAATTGTTTGTTTCTTAGCTTTAAAAAATATTTTTTTGCATGCTCTTTTAAAGTAACATTGTATGTTGGACTTGACCTTGTCCAAAATTGAGTTCATTTCTGCTTAAGCTGATTTTCATTTTTATTTATTCTGTGCAAACAACTAATACATAGCTAAATTATTCTCTCTTTGTATGGGCTTAATATCAGGATTATTATTAGAAGAAGAAGTAAATATGTTTTTGGGGGTCTAAGTTTTGGAATTTCCTGAGTGTTATCCAGATTATGGCTTTGATTTTGTAAATACTATGATCATTCTAGAAGGTTATTTTCTTTAATAGAAAATGCTAATTGTGACCTGAGGTCAAGTAGAGAACTAAATAATCTTGTAGTTGTGAGGACTTGGTCATTCGTGCTTAAACATCTGGCACTTTCAAGTTGGATTATGTTGTGTCCAGTTGGAATGAATTTTATTTCTTCAAATTACTGAATTCAAGTTATTATTTTCCCTGGAAATACAAAAGTGCTCTGATAAAATTCTTGGATAGAGACATTTACTGGAATATATACTGAATTGAAACCTGCAAATATATTACTGTGATTTAACAAAAGACTGTTGACACATCAATACTCTTAAAGCTATAACAGACACGTCATCGCCTTCAGTCTTCAGTTTTTGGATTTCTTCGTGACGTACTGAGTTTTATTCAAGACTTTAAATTACAAGGACTTGTGTCTGTAATTCTTGGGTTATTTTGTGCTTTAATTCGCAATACCGTTCCACTTTTATAATTTTCACTTTGTATTGTAGGAAAATAAATTATTTGTTAAATTTTACAAAGCTTGTTGCCTTTCACTCTTTTCTATTATTTATTTTAAGAGCATAGACTCGTAATAGCATAATTGCTTGCTTTGTTTAAACATACGTTTGAATATCTAAGCTATGATAGAGGTGATGTTTATAAACACGGATACAAGTTACAAATTACTTTATTGATTTAACGCTGATACAATATATATTATTCATTGGGATGGAATGCAGATTCACTGAATAATGATGACTTCTCTCCAAGAGTTCATTTGCCTAACTCAAGTCGAGTGAAATAATGGTAGTTGTCTGAATGTGATGTGTAGACAGACTGCATGACCTGCACGTTTTCCTCTTCCTTTGAAATAGTTATTAGTATCAAGCTCTTGCCCAACACACGTGGTACGGGGCTGTATTTCCACGATTGTGATCTGACATATGACTCAGACTATATCACATATGTTTTAGTGATCTTAGTACGCAGGAAGAATCCACCAAAGCAAATCAGCAATACAATGAATGGTAAAGCATTGTCCCGGGCATAGCGCCCAGATACACCGAACGTTGACCTTATATTATTGTTTGCCCTCAGAGGTAAATCCAAATTGGTGCTAACAGAACGATACAAAACCGTCTGTCTCCCTGATTACATTTCTTCAGTTTAAAACATTTTAGAGAATAAGGAAATAATTCTAAACATGACACGTATTCGAATGGGAACGCACCCACCCACCCACCAAGCAAACAAATGATAATAAACAACTGATATCTCTTCCAAAGGAAGCTAAAAACGCTGCTGTGTACGGAAACAAGTTTTTCTTGACAATGTACTACACAGTTTTAATATAGCACCTAAACCAACAATGGCATTTCTCGTGGTCGACCTTAACACTGGCATTTTAGGGTTCCAATGAACCGAATTCAATTGGGGCCCCAAGTGGCCTAGTGGTCTAAAGCGCTGTCCGTTACGGATCCCTGCCATCCCACCTCTGTCTGCGTGGGTTCGAGTCTCGGATTCGGCTAATGTGGGTATGTGAGAAAGCTTGCCAGTAGCTTCTCGTGGGTCGGTGGTTCTTTCTGGGGTTTTCGCGGGTTCTTCTTCCACCATTATTACTGGCCGCCATGTATAGTGTGCTGGAAAAATGGCGTTAAACACCACCACCACAACCGATGTGAATTGGAGAGTTTATCTAGTCATTTACCGTATCTTTACCTGTGTACATCCTGCTTATAGAGGACTTAATATGTACTCAGGCACGTATTTCACTCATGACCACTAATCTATAGTTTAATTAAAAATCATTCCAGGAAACACAGATACCATATGTACCGGGATACCATCTATCTTTAAAAGCTGACATTTAAATTAGAAGAAAAGGAAATAAATTCTAACTGGCAGAATATAAATCGACCTTGTGTTTTTTTCTGTTCGTAGATTGGATTGATTTGTGGTGCTACAAGTCATAACACATACAAAATAATCTAACTGTAAAATCTTCACTATGCACAGAGTATAACTTTTCAGTTCAATTCAAAATGCATTATTTATGAAAATACTTAGTAAAGATGCTAATTAAGACTGGGTGTAGACAAAGAGTCTTATAAGAGAGAGAGAGAGAGAGAAAGAGAGAGAGAGAGAGAGAGAGAGAGAGAGAGAGATTGATGATGGAACACGGGTAGACAGATAGTTTGGCTTTAAGAGAGTCCTAGTAATTTTCTTGATGGACAAGAAGTATATACACAGACAGTTTCAAAGATAGGAGCTGAATGATGAAAAAGTAAAACTAATAAAAACTGACACAAAAGGGGAGGGGGACATTTTGACTGATAGGCTTTCAGGAGTCTCTTGCATAGTCTTAGAGGGAAACTGAAACAAAAAGAGAAAAGGATGGAAATAGAGTAGCACTATCAGAACTTTGATACGACTGTTTAAGTGACCTGTAATCAAAGAAGTGCAAGAAGCACATATGGTTAAAGATAAGTTCAGATGCGAAAACTCTGAGGCACCAATTGACATCGACCTAGGCATGCATGTAAACAGCGTAAATTATAAATGTGGAAAAACAGAACTCATTGCAGAGCTTTTACATGTACAATTTAAAATGGTTTTAGCAAAGGAGACGAGATCTACTTCCTTTTCGACGACAGTGGTAGGAATATAACGAGACCTGGGACATCCATAAAAAATTAATTAACTTACAGCATTCTTCATAGATTTCTCGTGGACCTCTACAAATAAACTGTACTCCTTTTTCGTTTGGTCCAAATTTGCTTTCGCGTTAACTCCAATTACCTTGTTTACAATCATCCAGAAAGTATCCAAGAATATTGAAAGCGTATTTAAAGTCTGTTATATATTTTCCGATTTGATCTTCACGACCTTCAGTGAATTCACGTTTTACTTCTGTCATGAATGGTGCCTTCAGTCGGTCAAGACAATTCACGGTATTCATTGCAACGTATTCCTCAACATCTCTGAAGCAGCGATCCAAACGCTGATGGCTCATCATTGTTTGTAACCTAGAGCAATTACAATAACGAGAAAAGCTAAATTTCTAAAGCAAACTGTCATACACCTTCGGTTAGTTTCTTACATACCAAATAAAATAAATTGCAACAACAAAGTACGTTTTACAGTGACTACAGTATACACACTAGAGACTGCATCATTTTTCATACGAGTATATCTTTAATACTCATAATGAAAAGTTCGTAGATGCCATAAGATCAATATTAGATATATCAAGTATACATATATGTATATAATAATAATAATGAGCACTTTGTATAGCTCCTAATCTTTAGAAGATCTAAGCGCTTTACAACATTAGACAACACCTATAAGATAAAAAACATATATATAGATATGATTACAAAAACAAACACCATGAAATTAGAAAACATAAAAAAAATGCTGAGAATATTTAAGGTAGGAAACATTAGGTCTTTTAAGTTTGTTCTTATTGTAGAAATAAGTGAGTTTTGAGAGCACTCTTGAATGGAACCACTGTGTCTTTGTGTCTAAGTTCAGTGGGTAATTCATTCCACGTTGCTGGGCCCTGGTATGCAAAAGAACGCTGTTAATATTACTTTGTTTTCATAGTGGGAATAATGAGCATACGATTGTCAGAAGAGTAGCGTAAGTTTCTTGCTGGTGTGTACACATGGGTGAGGTCAGATAGGTATGTTGGACTAGAGTCCGTCAGTGAAACGTAGCACAGAGAACAAATTTTGTGTTTGATTCTGGATCGAATGGATAGCCAGTGTAGGGTACAGAGCAGCGGGGAGGTGTGCTCAGATCGTGGTACTCTAAGTATGATCCGAGCAGCTGTGTTTTGAACTTTTTGAAGTTTCTGGAGCAGATATTGAGATGAACCAGACAGAACGTAGTTACAATTGTCCAGTCTTGAAAGTACTAATGAACACACAAGTGTTTTAGTGGCATCAACTGAAAGATATTTGCGAATTGAGCTGATGCGTCTCAGCTCAAGATATGCAGACTTGCACATGTTCATGACATGTTGGTGCACTGTAAGAGTACTGTCCAGAGTAACACCTAGGTTTCGTACTGATTGTGTGAATTTAATGTTGGTGTTGCTGATATGTATTGTTTGTGGTAAACGATGTGAATGAGAAAGTCTTCGTGATGTGATCAGAATGGCCTCAGTTTTATCATCATTCATCTGCAGCTTGTTACATGTCATCCATGATTTCACATCAGAAATGCACCTCTCTACACCTTGGATGGTAGCATCAACTTCAGTTGGATGGCTAGATTTGTATATTTGGGTGTCATCAGCGTATAATTGGTGAGACACTGGATGATGATCTATGACACTTGAGAGCGATTGAGTGTAGAGAATGAAGAGAACAGGTCCAAGAACAGACCCCTGTCGAACACCACGACATAAATCAACTGGACTGGAGTGTATTCCAGTTGCAGATACAATTTGTGTCCTGTTGACCAAGTAGAACTTGATCCACAGTAAGGCTGTATCATGAATGCCAAATACATGCTGGAGACAGTGAAGTAATATATCATGGTGTATTGTGTCAAAAGCTGCAGACAAATCAAGGAGGGTGAGGACTGTAATCTTTCCGCTATCCAAAGAAGAAAGAATGTCATTAACTACTTTTAGAAGAGTAGTTTCAGTACTGTGGCATGGGCGATATGCATATTGTACATTGCTAAAAACACTGTTTTAATTCAGATGAGATACAAGCTGGGATAGAACAATCTTTTCTAAGATTTTTTATATGAATGGGAGATTAGAAACTGGGCGGTAGTTCTTTAAATCGTTATACTCTAGTGTTAGTTTCTTCAGCAGAGCTTTACAATGGCAGTTTTGTAAAAATGATGGGAATTACCCTGATGATTGAGAAAGGTATTAATAACATCAGTTAGTGAAGGCAATACTGGATCTATACACTCAAGCAGCAGTGATGTTGGAATTGGATCAAGTTCACGTGACTTTGGTGCACTCTTCATCAGGATTGTACGTACGAAATCCATAGAGACAGGTTCAAATGCTGCTAGTGGTTGCCGCTCAAATTCTGTATCCCAGCTGTATCGTGACGACGAGTCAATTGAAATTGTGGTGTCAAGCTTATCTCTGTTGGTTTGTACTTTGTCACGGAAGAAATTTGCAAACACGTCCGGAAGGTCGACTGGAGATACGATAGTTCGAAGTGGTGTTGATTTGTTCCTTGACATTAGCTTGTTAGTAATCTCGAAGAGCTCTTTGCGGCTGAAACTTTCCATGATCTTAGCAGTGTAGTGGGCTGATTTCGCTGCGTGGACTATATTTGTGACATTCTTCTTAGCGGCTTCATAGATCTGCTTATGAATAGTGAGTATGGTGGAAAGCCAAAGCCTCTCAGCTTTACGGTGGTCTCTTTTAGCTGTGCGAAGCTGGTCCCTAGCACTGCTATGCCATGGAGAATACATTTGAATTGATACTCTGCACATGGTAGCTGGGGTATATCTGTCGAGACATGGACGCAGGCAGTTATCGAGTTGTTCTGCTGTAGGAGGTAAGCAAGTTGTTAGGTTTGCCTGGATGTCATACATTAGTTTGGTTCTATTTATCATACGGAGGTTTCTCTTAGTAGCAGATAAAGGTGGAGGGTTAGGGACTGATACGTCAAGATGGTATATAATGCAGAGGTGATCTGATGCAAGTTCATGGGATAGAATGTTATCATCAGGTCTATGAAGAATCCAGTCTAAAATGTGACCATGTTTATGGGTGAGCTGTTTAACTGACTGTTTGAGGTTGAACACATTAATGGAATCTAGGAGTTTTGATGAGTTTGGGTTTCCGGGACAGCCAAAGTGAAAGTTGAAATCTCCAAGAATAATCAGATTGCCACCTATCGAATTTCTATACTCCAGGAGTTTCGGAAACTGCTCCAAAAAGAGAGATTCAGTAAGCTTGTTTTTTTTCTACTAGGAGGAGGGCGGTATAGGCAGAAAAAAATGGACTGACCTTTGCTTCAGTGTGAGTGTGGTTTGGACTAGTTCAAACGATATATGGTCGAAACTGAATGTTGTGGTGTGGTTATGACGTTTGATCATGGAGTTCTTTGTGATGACAGCAATTCCACCTCCGCGAGAATTACGGGGGAACGACTTGATGGAGTAACCAGTGTGTTAGATCCGCACACTTGGGCTCATCACATGATGTTTTTAGCCATGTTTCTGTCAGGAAAAATACGTCAATATTCTGGTCGTTGATAAAATTAACTATTTCTTTGCGCTTTTCCGGTGGTCCTACTGATTGGGCATTGAATAATGCAATACGCAAAGCTATCTCTTGGATTGTTGAGACAAAGTTGACGAATGAATAGGGATTTGAATTAGGTTATCTAAATTAACGGTCGAATATAACCTCCTCCTTCCCCAAACCACCCCAATGTATAGCGATGTGCTTTCGCGGGCACCTTTAATATAATACGTGGCTTTAAGGGGAAGGGCGATAAGCTACTTAGTCGAACACTTGTTTCCATATAATTTTGACAAACTAGGTTGCAGTGTGAGGCAGGGTGAGGCAGTCTGTGGTGTTCAAAAAAAAAGAAAGCTGGACAAGCCTTAAACACCACATGCATTGATCCAAGGACCAGTTACTGCTCATTTTTCTCTAACAGATTAAAACTGAAGCCAAGAGCAAATACAACAAATATCTCAAATGGTTATATAGAGACGCTGTACCAATCGAATCACAGTCGAATGTGTGTAACCCATTCATAAACATAATTCGTATGGATACATGATTTGCTTTCCGTGTCCCATGTTAAGTTATGTAATATCTGCTGATATTTTGTTCCAGATCCATTATGAAATTCAAAATTTGTGGGTGTGAGTTGGAGTATGGCCATATGAAGGTGTCACCATTATGTTGGGGCAGGATGTCATTCACGAACTGCAGTTATCCTATCCAAATGCGGTACTATGATAATTGTTCATGTATTGTTCTTGATTGTAATGATTATGATAAGAGCGTAAACATTTTGTATTTATTTACAACAGTTAGTTCCGTCGTATGTTGAAAAACAGCTAATATGCATTGTTAAATTTTTAAAGCTGACTTTGAATTAATTATTTCTTCTTTTTATTGTTCATTATTTAGTTCTTATTTTTCTAGATTCCTTCTGTCAGTACAACATGCCTTAGTCCTGGTTTTCTCTTGGCGTTCGTGTCTGCGTCGTGGATGTAAGTTGTTTCTTTCAAAGAAGGAGAACTTGATTTGCGCGATACATTAGGAAACTTTTGTTATTGTGCCACAACCACTTATATATATATATATATATATATATATATATATATATATATATATATATATATATATATATATATATATATATATATATATAAAGAGAGAGAGAGAGAGAGAGTTGAACTTGACATAATGGTCACCTTTACTCAGCGGTCACCCGTTCACAAAGTCCATCCCAAATTTATCTCCGGCAAATTTATTGCATGATTGTATGAATGTCCTCTAGGTAGCGATTGGTTTCCTAAGCAAACAATGATTATTGCCTGTCCTAACTTGTCACTGTTGCATATGTAAAGTGACCGTTCAGCAAAAAGCACTATTTACATCAAGGCATTGTTTAGATAAAGGAATTTCATCAATCTCAAGTGTTCTCACCAGCCATGTTCAATGCGTAAGACAACCGTGCCAATATGTCAAATTCGAAAGCGAGACAGTGTTTATCTTTAGGGTATAGGGTCGAAGAAAATCGTCTCCTGATGGTGGGAAACGTAGTTGTGTTATCGCAACAGAATAGGAGGCCGCCTTTCGTGAAATAGTGCCTGGTTTGGTTCGATATCTTCATCTATGTGCCTGTCAGTTAAAGTTATCTTTTCAGAAAGAATTCGTCTTTGCGAAATGATGAGAGTTACATACATTTTCATTAACGTTAGGGGTATTTAACTATTTAAAACTTGGTAAAGACAGGCGAAGTTTCGAATAGTTTTTTTCTCACGAAGAATAGTCATGTACGCATTCTTGAGAATTAGCATTCATCACGAGTTTCTCAGATAAGTGAACTGTCATGCTGTTTCTACATTTAACCTGTATACAAGCTGGCAGAGAAAATATGCTCCTTTTTTACAGTCACATATAAGCTGTCAATCAGTAGTCAAGTTTTTATTGTGCACAAAAGAAGCTATGATAGGTGATTATTTTAACACTGTGATGTTTCAATTTATAGGAAGGATTAAACTGAAGAAGAAACAGTAATCGTGTGGAATATAAATATGGTAAAGAACCTGATATACTCTCACTGAATGACTGCATTGAAAATTGCATAGAAAACAATATTTTGAGGCAATAATAATAATAATAATAATGTTCATTTTTAATACAAGCCACTGCCCCATGATGCATATCTATACATCAAGATGTTTTAGTGCGTAACAAAAGAAGATAGTATCTTTTGGGAGCGATATACATGAAAGTGGTCATTATTGCATTTTTGGAATTGGCTGAGATACAGGTATACATAACAAAGTAATTACACAAACGAATTTAAGGGGAACCCTAAAACCTGCATGGAACAAGCTTTTGATATTGATGTAGAATCTTATGTAGCAGGAATCATTGATAAAACAGTTTCTCTAATCTTTAAGGCTTTTATAGTAAACATTGCTAAATTACTCATCAGAATTTTACTAGTATCACTTTGCATAAAGACCTAAATTTTTCTAAGTTGGATTTTTATATGCAAAGGTAAGGGTAAATATTTTCTTCGAATATCTCCATATAGTGGACAAGCAGTAATAAAATGGAATTCGTTTTCGATGTTAAGGTTACAAATTTGACAAAAATCTTTCCCCACAGCAAATACTTTCATATCTTTATGTGTTACCTCTGATTGGCAATTTCCCCACTCTAAGCGTAGTGATTATATAACAAAAATCTCTATCTCCCAACAATTCTAGGTATCTTTGTAAAGTGAATTCTACTCCCAATGACCTATAGAAACGCAATCTTTCTATCGACTTAATCTCATCCTGCAGCTTTTGCCGAAAATTTCTTCATATCTCTGGCTGAAAAATCTAAGAAAAGTATTGTCATCATTTATACCCTGAGTACACCAAACATTGCCAAATTCAAATGTAAATAGAAGCTTTTTTTTACATTGTTAGCCCAGCAATCACAACTTGTCCACCATCTTAACTGTAAATTGAAGCATTGCTTATGACATCTGTCTTCCGGCATTTTTAGTATTCTTAACCAATATTTCCAAATACGTTTATATCTTATATACTGCATACGAATTCTTCCTAATTCGTTATGTACGAATGAATTTGGAATAGGCTTAGATGTACCAAGAATATATTTACAAAATGATAAATGAACTTTTGCAATATCATTGGCATAGTAAAACTCTCAAATTTCAGTCCCATAGTTAAGGATGGGAGCTACCTTTACGTCAAACAGACGAAGCAATCCAGTTACGGCTATCTGCCACATTTTGAAAGACTTTGCTTCAAAGCATGCATAACCTTCAGCGCCGGCATGGATAGAGTTTTCTGGCACATATACCAAGAGTTTTTTGAAGAAAATATGCATCATAGATACTTACAATGAGTCATTCTTTACCTCTGTATGGCAATAGTACCACGTTTTGTAAATTATGAGATAGCAAACTCTGCGAAATACAACCACTCTTGTTTTCCATATTCCCTTTTAATGTCCACTTTAAATAATATGTATGCAGCCTATTGAGCCTATTTTGCAACTGGTGAGCAGTGTCAGCCAAGACAATCAAAATATCTGCATACAACAGTAAAAATAATTATAAGGTTTCTACCAACACTCCCCTGTTTCCTTCAGCTATAAGGGTTTCAAATCTTTCAAAAGTAAAGAAAAAGAGTAAAGGCAATAAAACACACAACCTAGGCGTACGCTCAAATGGAAATTAAACACATCGGTAATAAGATTGTTGGACTTAACACATGCTTTTACATCATTATAAATTTCTCTAAAGATTCTTAACATGTTTTACTAATATTTTCACTAACTAGCTTTTGGAACAGTAAACGTCTCTCTATCCTATCAAAGGCTTTTCCATAGTCAATAAATACTGCATAGAATCTACCCCTACGTTTTCTTAAATTTTACAAATTAATGTATATAATATAAATATTTCATCTGCTGTGGAATACCGCGCTCTAAATCCTGCTTACTCTTCACCCAGGAATTCGCTTTCCTCCACCCATTAATTTATCCTATCTACAATCGATGTAAACACTTTGTTAAATACAGGTAGCGGACTAAAGCTTCTGTAATTGGAGGGTTCATTTGCATCCTCTTTCTTCAAAATTGGTGTGATGACAGCCGATGGCCAATGTTCTGGATAATACCCAACATCGAATAGTTTACTAAATAATACTTTTAATATCGGTGCTATTTTGTTGCCCTTAGATATAAAGAAGTCGCTGGATAAAGCATCTATTACCTCAGCCTTGTCATGTTTCAGTTAACTCAGTGCTAGGTCTACCTCTTCTCCAGTGATTGTTGTCTCTACAGTCTCATGAATTAGTTGAATGTTTTCATTTTCCTGTATCTGGTCAACAGAAATAGAAAAATTTAATAATTCTGAAAAATATACATACCAAGTTGCAGACGTGATACTGCTTTGCGTACCAGTACATGGGTTCTTTACAAAGCGCTAGAAAAGTTGTGCATTGTTAGAGTATAATGCAGATAAAAGGCTGTATTTTGGTTTAATTCATACTGCGTTTGCTTACTTCATGTAAGAGGATTATATAAAATGTATAATCTTCAAGTGATTCATTTGTACCTTTTAATCTGAACTGTCTTAGATATATTAAGTCTTTGTTTTTGCGGTTGTGCAATTTATGTCAAAACCAAGGCTGACATTAAACAATTCTTCTTGGAGATGTCACCGCTAGGTTTTGCTTTCTATCGATTGTCTTCATTGTGCTTGCTGCATTTGGTAAATATTAATAATTTATTTCCACGCATTCGTTAAGTTTGTTATTGTTTATATCATTTAAAATCTTACCCATATTTTGAGATAATAGCTCTTTGCAATTCCGGATAAAAGATAGACCTTCTACTTTGTTCCATATGTATTTATTTATTTCGTTACCCCAGAGACACTATCAGCTTTCTGCTCTAGACCCACGTAGACAAGGGAAAATACAATGGGCATATGTATCGATTCCAATCTATTATCTATGTCAAAGGATGATATATGTTTTAAATCACATACGTCGACTAAAACATAATAATAATAATAATAATAATAATAAGAAGAAGAAGAAGAAGAATTGATGCACAGTATTTGTTCAAAAGCAAATTTTAAGATATGTACCCGTCTACAAAGGTCATTTGTGTAGAAAAGCTAGTTTTGCCTGGTCCAATGGCTGGCTGCTTCTGAAGGTATCACAATCTATCTATCTATCTATCTACCTATTTGTCTGTCTGTCTATCTATCTATCTATCTATCTATCTATCTATCTATCTATCGTCGTAATACCAAGTTTAGTAAAATCAACAAATAATTTATTTCTCTAAGTTTCAAAGTGAACATGTAAACGTAACTTACAGCATTGCTAACTAAATCCCAAGTAATCCCATAATTTATATCACAAGTCCAAACGTATAGTGTTCCGAATGAATTCCAAACTTGAATGTGCTGATGGTGTACCATAGAGTTTTATTCCACGCCATGAAAAGATGACTAATCGGGCCACTAAATGTAGTCAAACGGCAAGCAAATTAACATCTTGAAATTCTTGCAGGTCATACATTACTGTGGGTGTATTGTATATGTTCAAAGCGTGTGATGGCAGAAAATCAGTTAGCGTTTGGTAGGTTGGTGAACACTCAAGTGCATGCAGTATTTAACAACAAGATTTCCGCATATAGGGTCTGTCGAGTCAAATATGATAGTTGTCGAGGCGTTACCACGAATGCCAACCAATGAGGCCCTGGTCCTGTTGATGAGTCCGGGCTGATGACGCGGGTCTACCTCGTGAAGGGAATCGTCGATATCAATATCAGTCGGGACAAAAACGCTAATTTCAAGATGATTCACAATATGACCAACAAATAATTGAATTGATTTGAAAATCAATTGGTAAAATAATAGAATTTATTTCAAAATTTGTTCAAAATGTCCCAAACGTTAAAAGTCAAATGCGTAACTGAACAAACAGACTTCAAACATTTTAGAAAAAATTACAAAAGAATAAGGTATATGCAAAACAACAGGAATAATGAATGAGCTCTTAAAGTCTATATCGCAAAAAGTGGATAAAGCAAAATTACCACAATAATGAAAAGTTCAAATTAATTAATCTGCGAAGACATATAGTTTTTGTATGTGCTAAACGACAACACTAAATAATCGGTGTACAATACGTTGACTTGAACCGGATGTGACTAGAGCTCACAAAATCTGAAATGCAAGTAAGAACGATTTAAGCCATATATCACTTCGATCATCGTCTGATATATCTAAACCCGTACAAACAAGCGCTTTCACTAAACAAATGCTAGATACATGACAGACAATGCAAATAAGTCTAAGAATGATAGAACGCATATAAAGAAGAGATAGAAAAGCACGTAAAAATGTAAGATTACAAATCGTTTCATTGAGGAGTTTTTGAATAACGGTCATTGGTCATCGTTATTTCATATGACTGTATCACACGACAGGCAGCTATTTATTCAGTGACAGATTTCTAAAAATGGAAAAGCAATACAGAAAATATAAATTTTGATTTGTTATAATGGTTTTCAATATTTTCAGATTCATTATTTTCTTTTGTATTGTTCAAATTCATTTATTTCAAGTTATAAAACTAGCATTTGTTGTAGACAATGTCAGCCTGATTTAAGCAATAACAATTCAGAAATATTTCTTTGCTGGATCAAAAAAATATTCCGCCATGTACCAAGTTTTGCCTTGATACACAATCAGTGAGACGATGTAGCTCACTGGATAAATTTTTGGACTCTCCATCCAAAGGTCGTGGTGTCAATACCTGCCCAGGCCAGCCACAGTCTGCTGCCTCAGCGTGTTCTTTCGAAAGACATTTAGCTACCATTTCTCCGGTTTCATTCAGTCAACAGTGTGTTAAATATGCCGCAAAACAACAACAAAAACACAGAACCGAGGCATAATTATATTTGATGTCATAGGATCATCTTTGAAAATTTCATGATTTTCTGGTTTTACTTGTTACCTTCCTTGAGCTATTCCTTTCGAGAGAATGGGACATTTTAAGCCAGTAAGATAAGGGGCCATACACAGAAGTATACAATAGTCCCGGATTTGGTGTAAGCTCGGTATAGGGAGACATCAAACCTGTCCCCTTCCTTTACGCAAGAAATTACTATTGGCGGATCTTGCACACTCATGAACCACATTATTTCTACACAGTTCAAAAGGTAAGTAAAGATGAACTTATTTTGTGTGTTGATGCCATTCTGAACCAGTCTCATGTAGTCCTTCTTCATAAATGTCTGAAAATATAATATTCCAAATATGACTTTAAACCAATTCATCCACCCTCTTGTAACTTCGATATGATGTCTAATTACATCCATCTCTGCCCTCCCTAATACAGGTGGATACTATTTGTTTCGTTTTCGTAAATACAATATACAGACATCATAAGCGATCGATTTATAAGTTTTGGTCTAATTATGTAATTCCATTCTTAAGTCACATAGCATTTATTTCAAGTGCACGAACCATGAACATACGTCCTGAAAAAGAAAAGTTTCGGCACTATAGAAAAAGCGGTGGGTGGCATAGAATTTCTCGAGTATATAAACATGTTTCACCTATGAATAAATTAAGACAGAATTCGACACTTTCTATGGCGATTTTAATGGTTTCATGCAATGTTATATTAAACGGTTGAGAACGTGTTTTTTTTAAAAATATCCAATCAGAATGCAGAAACTTCGGCCCATTCATAATAATTGGAATTATTAACGAATACAAGTTTAGCCAATTTTACTCACCATTTTCGGTGCTGCTTAGACCCCATTACTGTTTCAAAGAACTTTTCTACCAGATCGTACTCTCGCAGAGCGTCATGTAAGGCCTTTTCCGCAGCCTTGAAATCTTTAGCATCAAGGTATTGAATGAATAGCTGAAAATCGAACACATCGTATTTTCCACGTTTTGAAATCTGTGATCGTTGACACATTCGACTAAAGTGTTTAAAAATTTCATTTATATCGTTACTTGTGAAGTCCTGGAATTTTTTGCTCGACATCTGTGGATGAAATCCTCCGGTGTCAATATTCCAGCCATTATTTCAATCTTTAGGTTTTATACAGCTTTGATGTGTGCATGGTTTGTGAAGAATTACATTTCATTTCTCCCTTTTTGAAACATCAAAACTCTTCTCTGTTTCAAGTGAAAAAATATATTTTAGCAGATTTACACATCTACTTGGAAATTTACAGCCACTATTTTGTTGATATGCCCGTGAAACACTACTAGTTACACACATACATATATGCACCCATATATATATATATATATATATATATATATATATATATATATATATATATATATATATATATATATATATATATATATAAACCTTGTCCAAAATCAATTTAATATTCTACCTGACCTGAATCATTGAGTTTGGTTTCATAAACAACATGTTTATCTCAATCTGAGTCCAGTACACCAGACATTTCCCATGAAATTCTACCTGTTGTTTGCTAAATTCTTTATTATAATTTTAGAATAGACCTTCAATGTTAACTAAGATTTATCTTTAAACACATGGACCTTTCCGAATGAAATTTTACATTTGGTTATAGTGGGGTTTTGTTAAAAACAAAATGTTAAATGTGAGCTGAGGTCAAGTAGAGGATTATATGATCTTGTTTTTCAAGAAATTAATCATTCGTGCTTTACGATCTGAGAAGAATCATTTGCATTACTGTTGTGTCCAGTATTTCATCTGGGCTGGGATTTATTTATTCAAATTTTTTAATGCAAACTATTCTTCTCTGGAAATACAAAGTGCTTAAAAATAACATTCTCGGAAATAAAACTAGGATTCATAGTGAAATTCAAATAAGGATATATTCTTGGATTGTATTATTGTAATTAAACGAAAGACATTTGGTACATCACCACACCACAGGCCACTACAGGCACATCAACACTTCCAGTGTTGAATTTTTTTAGAATAACACTAACGCTTGATCAGAACATTAATCATTTGGACTTGTGTTCAAAATTCTAGGGATTTGTGGACATCATTTCGCAATAACGTAATACCGCAATACCATAACTTCTTTATTACATTTATTACTTTATATTTAGTGCAAATAAATTATTTCTGAATTTTGCAAAACCTGCTGGTTCTCACTCTTTTGTATTACTTATTTTAGGACCATAGAGTCGTTATATATATATATATATATATATATATATATATATATATATATATATATATATATATATATATATATATATAGATAGATAGATAGATAGATAGATAGATAGATAGATAACTATACATACATACATACGAGACGATTTAAGTTTTGAGAATATGAGGAACTTATCTTCGTTTTACATCATTGTGATGCGCAGCATATTGAAAAATGTATTTACATGTGTGACATATCATGATGATCAGAAAATGCAATTAACCGCATTTCGTCTATTTGCTCTTAATATCATGGTCACCAAATAATGCTCTTCCATAAACTGCAATGTCCTCTTGTGATATCCTCATCCGTATGTGCTACCACCACACAAAAACATCTACATAGAGACACATTGCTTAAAACAATCGACCGAAGCTACAAATATATGGTTGAATATTTGGTCGAGACTATACATGTACGGATTATCCTGAAGTTTAGTTAACCCAGATTAACCCAGATTATTACATGTAAATGTAAAACGTGTTCGATAAGGTTATAATGGAACAGAACGGTATGACCAATGAGAGAGTACACATGAAAACTAACATGTGCCTTGTAGCGTATGCAGCAAATTCAGAGTATCGCAAAATAATTTCAAAAAGCGCGGTATTAAAAAAATAAAATGTTTTGAGTAAGACTTTATGCATACTTACCTCTTCGTTCATTCAGAAGCGTTTAAATAGTTAATGTTTACCTACCATTTAATCTTTACACGCCAGGTATACATATTTCCCAACACAGTACACCCCAGATTGTCTTCCAGGGAGGAAAAAAAAGCCCTTTTCAAGTATGTGCAGTCACGATAACTGTGAGTTCAAAATGGTACGTTTACAAAATTTTCACGTGATTTATATCGCGGTACAACCAAACGAACTCCATGAATCAAGTGGGAATACATGCATATGCAGTTCCAGTTAATGATTCATTTGTGTGGTTCTGAATACATAGACGTTACGTGGATATATATTGCCTTGAATGTAATGCACTATGGCTGTCCATGATGTGTAGCGTTAAATAGTAAATTGCATTAGTAGTTGTGTCTCGTTCATATGGCTTTCTAGATCATCTTATATCACCGGTGAGTGTGTGCTTTGGATTTTTAACATAGCTTTAACAATTTCTCAGTCATATCGCTACGATGTCTGCAGTGTGGCAGTTTATAATGATGTCTAGCACTGGGACATCATGCCGCAGGCATGTAGCATGATGTCCCACCCAGTCACATTATCCTGACACCAGAATGACCAGTCCTAACACTAACCTCTTAATGCTGAGCGTCTAGCGAGGCAGCTGTTAGTACCTTTCTCATAAGTTTTTGGTATGACTCAGCCGGGTTTCGAACCCGCGACCTGCCGCATCCGAGGCGGACTCTCTAAACCCTATGCCACCGGAGGGGTGAGCGTGTTATGAAAATGAAACTATTAATTTATTGGCAGGTGTTGGTATGTGAAAGATTCATAATGAGCAGATGAAATAGATATTTATCTTTATTAATTATACAAAAGCAGATTAAGGTTAATGTCATTATTTTGTATCCTTTTATCCGGTCTCCAAATAGCTTGAAGAACATATTTTTTTTGCGCTGAATATAGCAAAGGAAGTAATTATGTTCGTTATATTAACTGGAAATATGAATTATCGTGGGGTAAATATTTTTTATCCTGATTCAAGACAAAAAATTCATAGTTCATCCCTTACCTGCCCCAACACTAACCATCTCCAGAAAAATAAATATTTTGTCTCTTAATATTCAGCTATAAGGCAGTTGAGTTTATGAGCCAATACTCCACGTCTGTCCCTCCCTGTTCACATATTTTGTTATCAAAACTAACAAACGTTCAGCTATTATGTATGATAATTATGACTCATTCATAACGATTATAGCATGCCTAGTTTCCAACAGTAACATCTGGTTTTAGACATTTTGAATTTGGCCACAGAACGAGAAGCTACCACTGTATTATATATGCATTTTACTGGTACTGTAAACATGCGTCATGGGGTAGGTGGGGGTGATATATCTAAATATCGTGTACAGGGCGTAATAAGTGGAAAGTTCTACACTATATACTTAGAAAATACCATCAGAATGTGCAGTTTTACTCTATATTGCGGACAATATATTTATAAAGCTAAAATACGCAATTTGAATTGCATATTGCCCGTAATAGATAATGGTATGGAAATAAAACTGTGCGATTGCATTGTAATTATGGTGTTGTAAAAAGACTACACAAGATGCGGCAAACATTATATTTTTCGTACACATGGGGCCTTACGCACACCGCATATTGCAAACATTCCAATGCAATGCACTGGAGGCAGCCATATTGATCTTCTTCCAGTCAAAACATTCATCTTACTGAGAGTCATATTAAGTGCATAGCTGTAATGGAATGGCTGTTACATTGTCCATGTAGAAAGTGTAGTTGTGGTATCACGTAACAATTGGTTGTTGTTGTTGTTTGTTTCATATACAACACTGCAAACGTTTGATGATATAAATTCTGTCCCGTATCAACATCCTTGTCGCACACTGTCATATGCGGGAATAACAGATTGAGAATTTGACAAGGATATAAACATGAAGGAAGATATCTCTGCTAGAACGGGGCCTGATAAAGAGTTATCATTAATATGTATCAAAGTTCTATTTTTAAATCGTGAAAATACAGAACTTGATTCAAATATATATTAACTTAATATCACATTCATCCACGTAACTCAATATTTTACATCATGACAGGTACAACGTGTACGTAATGTCATAATTCACCAATCACAGCGACTTTTATTGTTTATTTCAAGATGGAACGTTTCATACAATAAGAGATACACCTTTGGTTCCGCACTCTGCACCGTATAGCTCTATAATGAATCCGCCCAACTTAATATCTCTGGTAGTATCAATCGTTCCGTATTAATATCCATCTAAAGATAATGAAAACTACGTTGACTTAGCAATATATTGTAAATATGCATTATATTTCTTCGTAAACTGTACTTATATTGATTGTATTTGAGACAATGAAACTTGTGGCTTCACTGGGGGGAGGGGTGCATGGGGTGCGGACCGCACCGGGTGATATCATCAGAGGGGGTGGCACCAAAATAACTGTCTACAATTTTTGAATTTTGTGCAGGAAGGAGGTCCGTGGGAGTGACACCATGAATTATCGCATTGGGTGACACCAACCCTAGTGACGCCACTGAATGAAAATATTGTAGTTTCAGGACATGTTTCCGCTATTGTTGTTTAAAGGTACTTCCCGCATCGCAGAACGTGTGATTCAGGAGGAAGAAAGTTGTTAATTGTATGAAAGTTAAAAACAAATGCGGTCAAAGATGTGAAACTGCATTCGTTAGAAGATAGTCGTTTCTTCATATATGTTGGCTGTTACAATTGTCACTAATCGTGAATTGCAAACTAAGTGTAGGTTGACATCTGAGTGGATATTGAGAAATATTCCACAGTTGAAGTTGAAACATTTTATTATTACGAATCAAAATCCTTGATATTTCTTTTTCACAAGTGAAATATTTCCTTATATCGTCTCCAAAATACGTTGATTCTAATTTTATTATATATTTTAACTCTAAAATAGTCTTCTTCAATTGTTTTGCTTCAATTGTATGTCAGTGCTTTTAACGTCTCTATTACTACAATGTTCAGAAATTTTCTAATAATTTAGGACAGTGATTTTTTTCCCCTCTTTTTTTTTAATAAAAAAAAAATTTCTTCCGATTTATCTCAATTTATCTCCCACATAGGATGCTTCAAAATGTTGATTGTGTTATAGTAATGACTGTTTTCATATGAAAAATAAAACGAGTTTATCTTCTTTAACCTTTCTTTTGCGGATTGATATTGTTAACATTTCTCCAGAAGGGATAGAATCATCACGAATCTGAGACTTCACAGTGCAACATCTTTAACGAAAAGATGGTAATGATTCTGAGTTTATCTATTGGGATTTCACTTACTTGGCTTTGGTTATTTCTGCATTCAAACGTGAATTATATGACAATGGCAAGCTCGCAGTCAAGTTCGGTATCAGACACTGTACCTAAAAAGATGTCTAGAGTAACTTAATTTTCTTTTGCACTTAAAATTTACTTATCCTCATCTCTCCATCACATTCAGACACAATTATTATAGTGATTTAAGTTAAAATCAAGTGATCACATACGAAGACAATTAAAAAATATTTAAAGTATATATTTAAAAGAGGATCGAAAATGCACTGCCTTTTGCTGCAAGCTATGGTTCTTATTAGTATTGTTGTTGTTGTTGTTGTTGTACATTTCGTTTCTTAATGTGCGCAAAGTCAAGTATACTGCGAGAGAAGCATATAGATATGGAAATTAATAAAATAAAAGGCTTAAAATCTTTCCGTTTTATACAACATTCAGATATATAAACATTTTAGTCTTTTAGTCTGGCCATTCCTGAAGGCTACACCAGCCGACCGAGGAGAATATGAGTAAATATTTAATACAGGGACATTAATAGTTTTCAGGAATATTCTCAAATAAATAAAGAGATTCAATACAAGTTTGTTTAGCCCTCTTATAATTATCTTGTCAGCTTAACAACTCATTCGCTCTTTCACATACGTACGTACATACATACATACATACATACATACATACATACATATTTACATATAGACATACATACATACATACATACGGTTCGACAGTTCCAAGCAGTCTTATAAATACTGCGCGTAAGTGGAAACTGATTAGTGCAGAAAATAAATACCTTATTTGCTTTCAGACTCACCTTTGTTCTTTTTAACCTTAATCAAGTAGAGATCCGGGGTATATTTTTCAACCCAGCTAATGGATGTGAAATTTGGAGAGGAGATTTAAAGAGTTTATGAATACCCGGTGCACCAAGATTATTAGACCGTATATATTTTGATACGTGGAACTAGAATTGCCTTACATCAAAATCTTTTGAATGCCTTTATTTTCACGTGAAACTAGACTTGCCTCACATCAAGATCATTTGAATGATTATATTTCCACTTCCAACTAGATTTGCTTTACATCAAGATGTTTTGAATGCATATATTTCTACGTGGAACTAAATTTGCCGTACATAAAGATATTTTGGCTGCATATTTGTCTATCAGCTGAGGATGCATACATTTTTATAGCAAGATATGATCTAATGACAAAATCAAATGCATTTTTAACTAAACTGCAGCTCTGTATTGTGGCATTAGAATACAAAAAGAGTCAACCCATTAATCACGTTAGATATGTAACAAATATTTTGTACTTTCAAATATATTTGCATTCACATACGAACTTATGATTATAATAATCAAATTTTCTAATTAATATAGCTTATGTACATGTTCTTATTTACTTCCACGGGAATATTTGCTCAAAATTAAGGAGTCTTGAGATGAGATAAATTTATTGCTTAAAACAAAAGGGTTCGATAACATGTAGGTCAAATCGAACTTTGAGAGTTCAAGCTTCATACTTTACTCAAAGTAGAAAACAAGCATCGTAACAAACGAAAAAGAAACAAACAAACAGGCGCTACATTGATGTTTCAGTGCACTTGTCACAGCTTGTAATGTATTTTTATCATCCTGGATAGTACTCATTATCATTTTCCTTGAGCAACGCCCTTCGTAAGAAGTGGACCTCCATCATAGAGAAGTACTGGCCAAACACAGTACTCCACATACTTTCCCGACTTTGTGTAGAAACGAAACAGATCGGTGTCAAACTCTTTCTCAGTGATTTTATCTTCAATCCATTTCATACATAATGGAGGATCCTGGATGCACATCAAACACCATATTTCGACACATGAACTGGCATCAGTTAAAAGTTTATTTCCCATTAAAAGTAAAAATGGTCGCATAATATGAGGATGTTCTCCACCAATGAAATTCTGACGGAATAGAAAGTAAATTAATTACTACTACTAACATGCAAGTGGCGTGATGATATATATGCAGTACATATAATGAAATAAAACAATCTCGAAAATACTCCATATTGGTCTAAGATGCACTTATCACTTATACCAAAGTGAAGTAAACTTTGTTGCTTGATATGAAGACTGCGAAATGAAACATTAATTAAATGTTAAAGCAAATATTCCTGACAACTATTTAAATATTGTGAAAATAAGACACTGTTATATGCAAGAGGTTTCTTACTTAGCGAATCAAACAATTGTATTAATGTGGATTGATAGTCCATATATTTCCCCCTCTTTCCAAGGACCTCAGGACAACAGTCATTGTCAATTTAAAGGTTATTTATGGTGTAAATACTTCTGTAACTTTTCTCTAATCATCCAATGACCACGCATCGCGAAACTCTAATACCACATCTGCATGTTTTTCCTCTTTTTCCACATTTGTATGACCTATTGGTAAACCTATTCGACCCGATTATTAAATCATACCGTACAAGTTAAAACACGACCCCAATACACGTATACCTAAATATCTCCATGGAATTCCCTATGTTAGGAAATTAGGAAGGTTCAATGTTACGAAGCCTAATCCATGATGTCATAAAGTCTCGTAAATGCTTTACATTATGGCCTCTGTTCTAGAAATTGGCTGATGACTCCGATTGAGAAATATCTTCATAACCCAAACTCCCCTTATTTAATAAATAATCAATAAAATCTAATAAAATCAATTATTTGGCAAATAAGTACAAATGTCACATAACCCATGTTTATTGCAATACATTACCTGGTAAATATTCCCTTTCATTGTCAGTCCACTTTTTTCAGACGTTTAGCCAATTGTGCCTTCCGTAAGGTCTCTGCATTTTCAGACCTGTATCTTTGCTGTTTTGATGCACAGATAAATACATTTAAAGAAACAAACGAACTGACAAGTTTAGGGACTGAGGATCTAGCTTGAAGAAAACTATTTGAAATCAGATATAGACAAGATGAGGGCATACGAGGGGATGATGATGTATAATTAAAGGGAAATCATTAGCAATTTCATCACATTTAGAAAAAAGAAAATACTGTTTCATGTCATAATATGTTTGCGAGCTTGTATACATAGAAGGCATATATATATATATATATATATATATATATATATATATATATATATATATATATATATATATATATATATGGCTACTCTTATCAAAATATCTGATATCTGTACCGATTCCAATAATTAAATTTTACTTAGGATCTTAGTTGTTTTGTACAATGCAACTAAATCATGTTATAAAATGCAATAACACAGGTTGCGACTTTGCCTCTTTTGACTGCATTTTCATAAACATTGCTTAAGACAATATGTATCTTGTATTTGTATTAACAAAGAATCATATGATATTGGTGCATCATCAATGCTGGGTACCCTTTCTGACAATCATCTGAATGTACAATGTAGCGTCCTAAAATCAACAGGCAAAAAGGCGAAATTTAAGGTGCTTTTAAAAACGTCATAATTATTTTTCTATAAGTAAAACACTTTGCTTCTTTCGTTTGCATTATATCTAATTAATATTTTTAAACATCTAATATAACAATAGTAACTAGCATCTTAATAAAATAAACAGAAATACAATGAAGTCAAAAGGGTGTGGAAAAATGTTAGCATTATTAATTAAAATACAAGTTTTAACAGTTGAAAGTTACAAAGAGTTCATTTGCAATTGTAATTTAAACAATGTAATTGACTATTTCTAAAAGTGTACTAGTAATTAATTTTCCTTTTTCATTTTGTACAGTTGAAATGATGTTTTGTGTGAGTATGCTATTTAAGATTGAAGCTAAAACACAACAAAGCACACACAAAAAAATAAACACAAAAGGCAAACAAAACAAACAACACACACAAAAAAAATAAACACAAAAGGCAAACAAAACAAACAACTAATTAAGTTTCTGCGTCAGATTTTGATGGATAACGTCTTCTAATTCATAGAAAAGTGCCGGTGAGAGTTATAATTCAGAAAAATTAATATCAGCTTATCACAAAGACTAAAATTTGTGGAACCTAAACTCGCTGATGAAAAAAAAACGGTTTTGCTCATTTTAAAATTTGCGCCTAAAATAGATTGACCTATAAAATAGATCATCAATGAATCTTTGTTTAGTTTTGCTTATTTCCTAAGGTGTTCAGTGATAAAGTATATTTTGCTTCAGCTGTTTGATAATTTATTTTGTTACGTATATCTATCTTTTTGTAACTCCTTGTATATGACTGTATTTAATTGTTTTATGTTTATTCGTGGTTGTAATTGCACAGACTATCTTTAATTAGATTTTTGAGACGTGGTTAGGTTTTGTTAAGAGCGTACAGTTTACATAGCAGCTATAAATAGATGATTACGTATCTGGTGACAATTGTTAATAATGAAGTTAATAATAAGACTTAATGGCTACGTTGGGTTAATGTCTCATTGGCTGAAGGGGTTCGGGCGGTTCTAGAAGAATTTAGTAACATTCCATTGGTTGGGCTAGATCACATGAATAGGCAAGTTCGAGATAAGATGAGTAGAAAGATTTGTCACGTGTGGTATATTGTGAAGTATAGTCGTGATAGAAGGTATATATAAGGAGAGAACTTAGCAATAAGATTCATTCGTATTTTGGAGTCATCCTCATTTCTTTTGTTCCTGATGTATGTCTGCACACGTGTTGTATATTGTACGTAGATATTATTCGAGTGGAAAAATATTTGTTTGGACTGTTCAGTGGAAATAGAAAGTGCTCATTATGTGGACTATAATAATATTCTGGAACTATTGTGAATTAATCAAAGTAGTTCTAGACAGCGACAACTTGACAACTTCACGATATTTGGCAGACTAGTTCATCTCAATCTTGAAATTTATATGGAACGTTTTATTCTTGTGGATTTTCATACAACGTTATCATGATTATTTTGGATTCACGTCATAATAATGTAAGTTCCTCTCACATTTTTATTTAGCACTTGGATAGGTAAACTATTTAAATTTACAGTCTACCTAAAAAATATTTTGCGCAGTCAGCCGTTTTTTTATAATCAAATTATTAAATCATGACAAATTTAAAATTAAACTCTAAGATTATATACGGAATTTATTTTAGGCTGGGCATTACATGCCTTTTATTTGACTTAGATTTTTAAGTCAGTATAATTTAGGCAAAGCATAATATTACATCAGCTGACTAACTTTTCGCGACGTCACTGTCCGATATCGCCAGTGATACTAGCAAACGAAGCTATCTATATTTGATAGTGCCATTTCGATTTTCTTTGTCTAAACATTGATGTAATTGAGTTTTGTAAGAAATAATTTGTTGTTTATTCTAAACTGTGTTACCGTTTTGTAGCTAATACCAGAGGATATCTTTGCTAAAATATAGAAATCAATGTCAGTCGTATTAATTAATGATCTTCGACCTTTTTTATCTATTACTTATATCCGTTCCGATTTCACGACAAATGCTAAGATTATGTTTCAAAGCATACAATATGTACGGTACCGCTATCATAAAATTAGTTTCACAAACGGTCCCTATACGCCGCTCGCTATCACTAGTGATATTTAAATTTAAAATTAAATAGTTTATTCAAGTAGGGAGTACTGATAATTTTGCCTCTTAAGACAAATATTCTAGCATGGCTTTCAATAAAATAACCAACATGACTTGATCGGTTTGAAATCTGTTTGAACTTCAACTTGTAGCCACGTTTACTCATCCTTTGCTTTTCTTTGACAGTAGATGTATGCATTCTGGAAGAGAGATGATCCGTCTTAATGTCAGTGCTTTGACCTACTGGTCTTAGTTTGTTGGTAGGAATCATTAAAGTTTGTGCAAAGCAACAATTTACTTTTCGAGTCTAATAAACCCTGCAAATTTAAGAAACAATAATATAACCATAAATAATCTTGTTCTAAACATCTGCACAAATTCCATTTTTAATAAAATTGTTACAAGGAACCTTTTACAAATACCTCCTAGAAACCATGTTCTCGTCAAAATCTGCATGAATATGCCAATAAATTATTTAATATTCTTTAGAACATTTGCTAGAAATGGAGTGAAAATTGCGAAATTTTAACAAATTGATATCCAGTTTGATATACGGTGGAAACGAAATCCAGTCCACCAAATCACTGGTAGCAGCTTTGAGAAACAACTGGAATGAGGACACAATAGTAATTATGACAAAACTGAGGGTATATCGCAGTGTGAATGGTCAGACGTTTACTGCAATTACCCATAGGCAGGCATCGACTGATATTGGTAAATACATAAATTTCCATAAAATCCATTGAAAATACATCACCAATACAATTTAAGAAGCATCTGTATTATGTCTCGTTCGCTTATCTGTTTCATTTTCAGTTCTTCAAAGACATCCGTATATTCATTACTGTATATTTCTGAATATCGTTCTGCTAGTTTTGTCGGTCTATTGCTGTCTGAAGGGTCGGCGATGTTTGGATTTCCTTGGACTAGTAAAAGACTGGCCTCCTTTCTTCATCTGTTATCGACATCAAAGGAATATCCAGAATATATATTTTAATTTGTCCTGAGGGCGAGACAGAACAAGTTTGTGGGCCAGATTCGGCCATCTGGCCAGGGTTTGTGCACCCATGGTCTACAGTGATGTCTAACACATGCCAAAGACATATTATATTAGTGCACAACTATTAGTCATTAGATAGCTATAGCAAAGAATGTTACTGCACAGATAAAGCTAGAGTATAATAATTTTGATCTATGAACAATAGATGTGTCAATGACTTTTAAAATTTCTGGGTGGGTGTAGATATGACATGATCATATAAATCATGTTTCATATGAATAATTCCATGAAATCTTTGTGAAAACCCAGACATCATTCAAAAGTCAGAGCCTGGACAAGCCTGTGGTAGGCCTAACCTAACCTGTGACTATCAACCATAAAGTGGAACATGGATATCATAATTATAAAACATTATCAATATACATAAACAAATTATCTGTACTTTGGTCAGTCCAATTACTCTTAAGTAAATAATAAGTACATTAATAATTTTACCTGTCTCTTTAAAAAAAAAAGAACATGAGTTCGGACTTTTTAAAAAACAAGTAGGAGTACAATATTATGATTTAACATGGACAAATTGCTGTAATGGAGATGCCATTCAAAGAAAAATTTAAAATGAAATAAATACCAAAGAACTTTAAAGAATATAGACTGATATGACTATGTGACCTTATTCATGTTAAAAGTAAGTTTTAAGTAAAAACTATAATATATGTTAATCACCTTATCCTTGTAATCCATCGACTTAAGTTTCTCTCTGGATGGAAACTGCTTTACTACATCTGCATAAGACATACGGGTGGCACAGGTCCGAGGATAAAAAAATTCAGCGCTATTTATCTGCACCATGTCCACACAAACAACAAATGACTCCAATACTGTTTTCAATACATATGCACCATTTCTGTTTGCATGGAGTCCATCAAGTGCTAAATGCATACTTCGATCAAACAATGGGTTATAGTCAATACAATGGCACTTATCACATTCTCGGCTTAAAAAAGCCATCATTTAGTGCAGCATATCCTCTTTGTAAGTCTGGTAAAACAGTCGAGTTTCAATGCAAAGAATTAAAGTTAATGGTGGTTCGAGGCAGAATTCCAAACATCGACCAACTGTGTGGGATTCTTTTCCAGCAGCTGATGAATACAGTCTCTATAACAACTGAAAGAAATGCACAAAAAGAATTAACTAAACTAAAATGTGACTAATAAATCTGACAATTTCAGAAAATCACCATGGTATATGCTGGTATTTGGAAATATAAACAAAATGATCCAAACATTGAAACATCTGCTACCAGGGTTATTTTGTTCAACTAACAAGCTCTAAGCAAAAATAACTATCCCATTTTGACATCATATGGCAAGATTTAGGAACAATGCATACTATTAAATTTTGTTGTAGCAATGTAAAAATTGTATGCAATGGTACAAATTTTCTCATAAAGTCATGTATATATTACCTAATTAATGTTACCCTCCTCGTGATGTTAAGCCTGTATATTTGTTGTATTTGGTGGGTTGTTAGTTAATAAACGTAGCTTGTTGGAAGCCGAGAATACCAAAATCGATTAAAAGTATGACAAGAATCTTCAATGAAATAAAGCTATTGAAACACTTTCTTCTATATTTGTATGTTTTTATTCATTTTGTTAAAGAAACATACTTCAGCTTAATCCAATTATTGCGTTCCCGGCATAAATCACATTCCAGGCAAATGAAATGTAGGTCAACATAACTTGAAAATAGGTCCACATGATTGTGGGAGAATTTGAATTTATTAGAAAAAGAGCATCAGAGTAAGAATAATCTCGCTAAAACATTATGACTTTAATTTGTAGAAAAGTGTTGATATGGGCTGTAAAAATGAGATATTTCTGAAATCTGACTTCTCATTATGATGCTAGGTGACACCAAAACATGCTACACAAGCACCATTAATTCGACAGTAAGACCTCGACCCCAAAACATAACAATTAGTGTCCATGTCTTAGACTGTAGGACGACTAGACAATATAAATGCTAAACATGCAAAAATATTCTTGAAAATTATGATGGTCTTATTATAATTAGAGAGATTATTTGGAATTCATCAATAGCCAGTTCTACTCTGTAAGATCGATATAATAAATTAAATATACAATACAAATTTATAATAGTTCTGCTGCAAATATTGGGCACAAATAATTACAAATGTTTCTAAAGTAAAACTAACAAGTAAAAATACCTTGTAAATAATGTTCACATCTTTTTCAACATCACTGGAACCTATGTAAAGAATCAGCAGGTCAGGTTTTTGGGCTTGGACAATGTCTAACACTTTGGATTTAAATATGGTGATATCTACAACCAATTTTGCACCAGGAATACACAACAGGAATACGTTGGGATGATTCAGAATACCACAGAGTTGCTTCAACTTTGAATCACATGCAATGAAAATGATCGACGCTCTGGCAAGTATGCAGCAGCTATGTAAAATATACAATGAATATATTACAGTGTCAAATCAAGCAAAGGAAAATAATGACAACTACAAATTTACTTTTCATGTGGACTTAACAAGCAGTTTAATTTCTATATTCAAATATGCAGAGGGATATAATTCCAAATTCTCAACGTTATGTTACTTACGCAATTATTCAGCAGTTACCGAACAGGATGAACTACGTCATTACGTTGTCTGACGGAAATAAACTAGCCTATAGTGTATGCAATATGGCACTGTGTTAGTATGGAAGTCCATTAAGCATAAAATGGTGCAGGGGATGCCAGCATTAGGGCCATTCTTGTCAGTCAGGTTATAAATTATAAATCAATGATTCAATTGACTCAGTTCTATGCACTTTTTATCACATTAAACGTTCTAGTTTTTTAAATCGGTGGGGGGGGGGTACAGAAACAAACGGGGATGTAGAGACAGACTATAGTAGTATGTGAATAACTAAGCAAGCTAAACTTCTTACGAAGCAATCAAACAATAAGACATATAAATGAACAAAAAACTTAGCAATGTAAGTACAATATCAAATAAATTCAACTAATATTCACAAAAAGAGAAAATAAAGTCAAACTGATAAAAGAATGAAACGAAAATTCAAATTGGTCTAGCAGTTGGTAACGTGACTATGGTCTATACAAACTAGTTTGTTAAATTTGCGCACTAAAATAAGCTGTCAAATAAATGAAAGCGTCAGCAGTTATAATTACCTGTCTGTCTGATAATTTTTAAATATATATAAACGAAGAAACTTGTAGTTAAGATGCAGCAATTAATAATTGTTATTGCTCAAATTTGAAAGGTATCCACACGAATTTTGCTTCAAGCGGAAGCAGGAAGTAGAATTGATGGTTTATGGGATTGTTTCTGAGAGAATGTATTGTACAACCAATCAAAGCCATTGTTTTAGCGGTTACATTTGCATATCTGACTATATGAATATTTAATGACGGGTAGGATTTCTCCATTATCCCCCCTCCAACTGAAGAAAGTAATCCTGAAAGAAAAAAAGTAGAAAAATTTTATTTCCTTGGTGGGTCGGGGTTTGGATCTATTCTAGGGAAAGTTTCCACTTGGTAAAACAGCTCTGTGAAAAACTACCGTTCGAGACAGGCCAATAATTAGGGTGCAAGGGACAGTTTTGTGCACAAATTTATTGCTGCATCCATCTGTCTAATAAAAAAAGTTTTAAAAATGTATACATGTGAGGTCAAAAGGGGCAATATTTTAGGATAGCCAATTAATATTATTAATTTGACTTTATAATACAATGGGCATTCATACCAAAAGAAAGCGTGTGCAACCCAACCCCAAATTTATACAAACATTTTTCACGCCCGAGGGTCACTTTTGACACCAACTGGTGCTCGCAGTGCAGTAGCTAATAATTCTCACAAACAATGTTTATTTTATGCTAAGCAGTGAATTACTTGATTTTATAATTAAAATAATATTGATATTTCACTGTAGTGACATTTTTTCACTACAGGAACTACTTGTTTGGGTCAGAACATACTTGCCTCCCTTTGATTTTGCACCTTAGCAAATTAATAATTAATTATTAGCAGATTAATAATCCCTGTCTGTTATCCTTGAAACTTGAAGTTTGTTATTCTGGAAATATCAGTTAATTTTTATCAATCTGATGTGGAACTAATTTTGTGCGCAGGTACACATAGCACAACAGAACATGTACGGTAAACAGCTGACATCACCGTAAGAAATCTGCTAATTCACTGTTTCACAAACTTTAGGTAGCCAACGTATGTGAGCATAAAATGAAAGAATATTTTCTTGAAACAAGTGAATAACGGATACATTTGATCTCGTGGGTGAAAAACTAGTATTTTCATCCACTCGATGAAATATATCCGTTATTCACTCGTTTCAAGCAAATATCCTCAGTGTAATATATAGCTGGATGCAGTTTAAAATAGTTGTCATCCAGGATGTTTTTGAGTTATTCTACTTCCTTTGAACCCACATGCCTACTGCTTTGGGTGGCAAGCTCTTTTTATTAGCTGATTATTGGTATTGCACTGTCTACATACTACGAAGTAACATGGGGAGGTGTACATGCCCCATATCAATTTCAAGAACGACACTAGCCCGAAACACCTAACTCGTAACTATATCCATATCTTTAATTCTTTTTATTAAATAACAAATTTAGAATAAGTCACACCATTGCCTAAAGATAAGAAATATATATGCAGGGGCCAATTGCTAAATTATCCCTGAAACCTTATATTTATAGCTCAACTACCTGTTTAAAACAACGTACTTTTTGGAGTAAATAACTCGTCAATCAGGCAAAACATACATGAGTCGGAGAGGGTTAACTAACTTTGCTGTCATACGCAACAGGGAAGTAATTTACAGTTTTACACATTAATTGCGATATATGCACATTGACTATCTTGCTTCTTGTTTTTTATCAACACTGCCAGTATCGTCAGGTATGCAGTGTATATCTATATTAGTCAGTTGTGGATACACGTGTATATGAGTTCTCTTTTATTATGTAAGTATATGCATTTGCAAATCACGTATGATGTTGATCTAACGGATTAGCATTCCATTCATTAGCTTAACTGAAAAACGATTAATTGTTTTGCAACAATTATAATAAGTAACTAAAACAAACGTACACTCGTGCAACGTAAGTAGTACATGCGTTGTGTCATATTTTCTGCTGTAGCTCCTAACAGTAGTAAATTTGTAGAAAAGTCACACATTCCCAAGGTGTTTTTTCCTCGCCATATTCTCCAGATTTGTCTCTTTGAACGACTGTTGCGTACATTTCCAAACTACCTCCAATGAAGGGTGAAAGTTAACTTCTCGAGACGTGCATAAACAGTCGTGCATGCTCACTTAAAAACTCAGGCGCTCAATGTTTAAAGTGTTTTACACACAAATGTAATCTTCGAGAAATGTAGCAAACACAAAATATTTATTTTGATCGTAATGAATTGAATTAAACCATTTTAAAAATCTGTTTTCGCAATTATTTTAAACTGTTATTGGGAAAATAAATTTTAAAGCAAGATTCTGCACCACCTGCTACCCCCTCCTTCACCCCTCGGTCCACTAGCAATGACCACAGCTGAGAGTTGAGAACAGTCCCGTGGCAGTCAATATTCAGCCAGTACAACCTTACAAAACCATCCAAATGTTGTCTAAATGGCAAACAGCTGATTGACAATTCAGACAGTACGGCTTGACAATCACTGGCAAAATCAGAACGAGTCATTGCATAAAATATAAGCATCCGTATTTTATCAATAATCACATGTGGTACAATAAAAATAGTTTCTTTAAAACATTCAACAACAATGACTGATAAATATTGATGACATTGGTGTACGTATTAATGTGACATATATTTCTTTCCCGTGCTTTTCAAAAAGTGAAAACAAATTTTTAAAAATCTAAAAGAAAAGAGGTAAAATTTCGATAATATTTTAGAAGACTGAGTTTGCTTTAAACTAAATTACCGCCCTTATGTACCAGGAAATGGAAATAGGAACTCGTCAGCAAGGTGTTAACACACGAGGAAATTTCGTCATCAGAATGCCGAACAAGACATCAGTTACTTCAACTAAAACAGACACATCTCGTAAAACATCAGGTGACACCAAAACTTACAATCAAATGAATACTACAGGCATTACAAGCTATTCTACGATGGAGGTGATATTCGCAATTCAAAGGCCAACACACGCACAGACATACAGAAGAACACATCCAATTTCAAGGGTTACACCTGGTTATGATGCATAAGCCAAATTGGAATCTCTCTACAGGTAATGAACATGTCACTATGTTCTCCAAACTAAAGCGGAAGATTGAGTCTGGCTAAAGTGGTTATAATGTCTGTAACGAACGTTAGGTTTAGTTCATTGTTATTTTTACGTATTATTTTCTCTGGTTTATTAAACATAGTAAGTCTGGGTCTGTTCTAAAACATACGGCTTTATTTTATTGACGGTTGATTTTGTAATGCTTCACTGTATTCATACATATCCTTGAAACTGTATTGAACATACCACAAGTTAATAATTGAAATATAATATCGTTATAGTTGGAGGAGGCTTGGTAATGTTCGTGGCCAGTCCTGAATTAATCGAAACTGTAGAAATACGCTTTGTACACGTTATGCGATAATAATTTTAGCTTTTAATCCGATACAATATTACAAGACACATTCTATATTGCAAAAGTTACCGCAATTTGAAAGTTCCCAGATTTATGAAAAAAAATTCTGTGTTCACTAACCAGATAGCGAAATTGTTTATACTGACATTGTCACAGAATAGCAAGTTCACAAATCATTTTAATGTCTATGTTGGTTTGAATCAAATAGGGCAAGTCACCTTTTCTTTTCCTTTACAGTCGTTTTTTTTTTTTCCTTCTCTTCTTTTCCTTCGCAATCGTTTTGATGTCTGTTTTATTTGTTCATTTTTTATCCGTTTTGACGATCGAGAGATCTTATTCGGTTTTATTCGTATTGTTTAGCACACACGCTCTATAGTACGACACATACGCTCTATAGTACGACACCAAAGGCTGCATTATTGTTTAAAATTAAATATATGCTTTTTGATATTTTCTTATTTAAAACTAAATTTATGAAAGCAATCTAAATTTGTTTGTATCTTGAGAGCGTTGGCAAGCGAAGGAGTGAAGCTGCTCAAGAATAAAGTTTCCCTCGAAATAAGCGGAAATGTAAGGATATATTTATCACAGAACGAAAACAAAAACAACAAACAAACGTAGTTAAAATTAGTAATTAACTAGAGATGATATAGGACATCGCAAATACCCGCACATTGTTTTTCAATTCACTGTCCTCACCACTGTACTCATTGCTACCCAGGCCCCACAACCCAACCCCAACGCTGCCTTCGTGAATCAAAGAATTCAGTGTAACCTAGTCGCCTTGACCTTGCGAAATATCATTCCAAATATGATTCCTTCCTTCATTCACAGTTGATGGAGTTAAGGTTATAAGGAATCATTGCTACCATTGACACCCGTGCCTCCTGAACCCGTCTGCTGGGGCATTATCTGTCAGAAATGAATACCTACAAATTACACTACAAATAGTTTGAATTAAAATTAAAATCAAGTTTATGTTCTTCAGGAACATCTGGAAAGTACAATTCTGTGCATTTGTTTTAACTAATCTGTTTGCGTTCTATATCGTACACTTAGAAGTAAAGGTCATGCTGTTAAGTCGTTTGCATAGACGAAGAGGTAACATCGAGGCAGACACGGTCTAGTTGCATATTCTCCGAATTAAACCCAAAGTGGTATCCTCCAAAGAGTATTATAGTAGAAAAGACACAAAGCAATAGAGAAACTCCGAGTAAAATCGGTCCTGAAAGAATCAGTGATAATTATGCTTATAATATGCATGGGGTAATGTTGTGGAAGGTCCTCTTTACCGTGGTTTTTACAAGTGACTAAATGCGCATACATTATAAAACCGTTAGCATGCAGTCATCGAGGGTTCAGATTTCGAACCATACGAGTTAGTTACATTGTGTTATCTGCGGGTAGAGGAAGGTGTTATTGAGTTTCCCCACTTTATTAATAGAATCAAGTGCCTGTGCCATCACTATCTTAGCTGTCATATCCATGAAATGTTGAAGTTTACGTGACTCCTTGCGTACCTGAATATCAGAGACAAAGAACATAACTAGCGCTTACAATACATTGCTAGGAGCAGGTGTAATGTCATATTTATTGAAAATCTACTCCTTTACAAGATACCAACCATCTCAAAATATCTCTCGACGAGATGCTTGCTTTTGACAATCGCCACGGCTGATCCAACTAAGGACTACTGAGTCGAGCACGGTTTGTGAAAACGGCCCAATAGTGTCTTTTGTTATATATTTCTAAGTACTAATATAGGTCTATTTGGTCCACTGTTTAACTGTTTTATCACACTTTATTACTGTTTCTTCCCATTTCCTTGCCTCAGCATACGAATAAATTTAACAGCAAATCCAAAACTAAAGTCGGCATTAATAAATTTAATTAGATACGTGAAACAAACACATATACGAAAGAATATTGTTATTAGGCAATTGAATAAGTTACTTGTGTATTAAAAAGATACAAATTATTCACCTGCCTAATTCAGATTTGGATTTGTATTAAACATATTTCCAGTACATTAGATCCTACATGGTTATTTTTATTCACACGTTTACGTTGAATGAAAAAAAAAATGCGACCTTTTTGGGAGATGTTGGCATATAGGCTTGAAATACCTTTATCAATTGCACTTTCTTTCTCTTTACAAAAGCACATCTGGACAGACTTCAGAATTAAATGAAACCTTTTTTCGGGGGGGGGGAGGGGGGGTCGAGGCACAAATCGTACCTTGCTGTTAGCTGATGCAGTGATAAAGTGTATTTGAAATAAGTACATCGCTTTTGAGGTTACTGAGTTGTGCAAACCGCTATATCCCGATTTGAACATAGCGTTTTGTGTTTTGATATTGCAGTACTTGTACAATGCTAGTAAAAATATAAAAAATTGCAATACATCTTATGACAATGTTTGCAGCCAATAGGCTTCAGTGATCGTTTGTTGATATACTCATCATGGTATCAAATTTGTAGTTGTTGTAAATTGTTTCGCGCTTCGTCTTCTTCCACGCATATCATCCATTGAAAGCTGGTTTCCTTGTTCTACAAAATAAATGCAACAATCTATATTGTTGTATTTTAGGAGAAGTGAGAAGGCTGCTATTTTGCTTCGTGATGACAATCCAAATATTGCTGACCTCTCTGATCGCAACCGACCTACACTACTCGCCGAGAGATTCTTTGAATTATACAGTAATGAGCATACGGATGCATTTGAAGAATTAGAGAAATCCCGTTACCGAGAGGGCGCTGCTATACATCACCTTCTGCGTGTTGTTAGGGTGAGTAGACAAGTTCCCCTTCAGATGGGTTTGTCATTTTCTTCTATACATTTCAACAGCCCTCAATCCAAACTTCCCCATCATCGTTACCGTTACACTCTGATATAATGATAAACGAAATATGTGTTAAATATAACCGTGGTAACCGCCACTGAATGCCTTTGGATATTAAGCGAAACTCCTCTATGACCAGATGTCTTTAGAAATTGCTGAATAGTTTATATTTTCGTATATACTTTTAATATAAAGCAATCCTCGCTATCCGATATTTGCTTAGAGAGGTTACAAACATATTACCATTTGATTCCTTTAATTCAATGGATACATCAAGTAATAAATAATGCATGCCTTGCCCAAAATCCATAAACAAATTTCGATGTTAACCGCGCTCTTAGCATGGTATAGGATGAAATGAATATCTCTAAGTAGTTTTAAGCAAACGAAGTCTACTATCATATTCAGATTACAGTTCGACTACAAAATCAAGGCGAGTTAGGTGAATGCATGGAATAAATTGCGTGCAGTGGATGAATGACGGTGATCAACATTGCAAAGAAAGCGATTTTTTTTACACAATCATCACATAAGTTTGAAAAGTGTTGTTACAAAACTTGTCTGCTGTTATATCTTTCATCAGAGTAAAGATCCATATTCGTTGTATTTATAACCAATAATTTGCCCAGTTGAGTACATATTATTATACTTGTTTAAACTAAATTTATTGTTTTAATTCGAATCACTTTTTGCGTTACCATACAAGCTGTTTGGTTTTGTGACACAGTATGGGTGCAAAAATAAAACAAAAGAAAACTCCCTTTTCCTTCCCTTTTTTGCATCCCTATGAAAAGATATTTTAAATTCTTGGTAAATGTCTGGTTAATAATGATTTGTAGATTAAGTAAATTAAATTGCTGACTTTGACGTAAATTTCACTATTGTCAATTTTGTCCTAGTTTGGTTGCCATCTCATAAAGGGATAAAATCGCTTGATAAGAGATTTGTGTGTAAATATCATTTTGCGCGTATATATCAGCGACAACTTCTAATTTTGTATTTGATATCTAGCAGAAATGTTCCAGTGAAAAAGTTGATGAAGACAACTCGATCCAACTTATAAACGATGTCTAATCTTAATAGAACTCAAACTTACGTTGATGCTCAGATAAATATTTTGCATAATTTGACTAGATTGCACAATTTTGCACATTTTTATCAGATTATTCTTATGCATATTTTGTCATTATTTCGAAGTCAACCACTTATGGTAAAAAGGAAAATATTAATGTAAAATCACTTTAATTTTCCATAAAATTATTCGTAAACACATTTCACGTGTGCACATTACCATAATGGGGAAGCGACGAAGCAAGGAATTACACAAGGTCTGGTTTTTTATTCGGGAGTTTTAATTGGGGCGTGCGTGGTGTGTGTGGTGGGGCAGACGGGGTTTTGTGGGGCCATTAGAGTCATAAAGATTCATCCTAGTTATAATTTAAAGCAAAAATAATAATTTGTTGTCATTACAATATTTACAAATTGTGTTTTTGCAAATTAAATTTACGAAACAAGAATTTAGTCTTAAGTTGTAGACTATTATGATTGGAAAGCAAAATCAGTGGAAAATAATTGAGTTCCCAAAATAGGCCAAGTAGATGAACAATAACTTAAAACATGACTATGCTGAGAGTTTTTTCTTAATCCCCGTAATAGGTTGACCGCTGGGTCGGGGAATACCAATCCAAGGTCACCTTACAATTAAGCATTTGTGGTTATCAATTAATCTAGGGACAATTAATACGATGCAGAAAAATAAAAAGACACACACAAGCACACATGTATATTGCATGCAATCCCTTTTGACACAAATTAGATAGGCTAACACAAGTATACAGTGTATAGGTGACATAGACTTAGCAATATTACAGTATTAATTATTGTTTACCGTATTGTACAAGTTACATGACCATGCTGAGAGCCATAAAGGTGTGCTAAAGTAATTTGTATTAATTTATTCAATACGACTTATGTATCTTGCGTGGTTCTTTGCTGATTAGCGACACAAGTCTACGTTCAGTTGAAATGGGACCTTGTTGAGAAGTAGGTGATAGGCGTCCTAAACAATACTGTGATACATTTCAATCAGATTTGCAGATCTAACGGTTAGGTGAAAGAAACATGCAAAAAGCATATTTTGACATAGTTTAGGTGCGTAACGTCTATAAACCTCTTTGATATATTAATAGTACGGATTTCCATCTCGTTAAATGGAACTTTGTTTTTTCTTGGACATGAATATACGCATGTATCATTCAAACTCGCCATGAAATGAATATCTAAGTTTACTAGCCGGAAGCTGGTGTACATTATTGTTTCGATGTTCCCTATGTTACGTCCTTTGTTATGGTCTTAAACTTTGTAAAAGAAAAGAGTGAAAATAAACAAGATTTGTAAAATTCAACAAATAATTTATTTCCTTAGAGTACAAAGTGAAAACTTAAAATGAAATTACAGTATTGTGAATTAAATTCTCAAATGGTCCTAAGTTCTATCAAACCTCCAAAAGTATAGAGTTCCGAATGAATTCCAATTCGTAATGTGCTGATGTGCCAATAGTATTGATGCGTCACAATGATATACTCGAAAGCTGTCATTGAATGAATCTACAAGATAGTAGTTTAGTCCTAAATTAATGAGCACTTTGTATTTCCAATGAATAATGTAAATAAACACATCCTGTCAAATTAAAACTGAACACGACAGTCAGACTGATTGTATTTTGGCTGTTAAGATAGGAATGAGTAATTTTCTATGTAAATAACTGTATATATCTCTCCACTTTACCTATGTCCTAATTACCATGTTCTGAAAATACTTTCTCATCTGAATGGAAAATTACTCCAAAATGAGTTTCATTAACCTTCTGAGGTCAAAATCATGGATGTATCAAGACCTCAAAATGAAGTAAACAATTAATTACTATCTTAATACTGAACCTACAATGATAGATACATATTAGCTATGTAATATGTTGTTTGCTATAAAAAAAAGTCACCAGTCAGGTATACCATTACAATATATATTATTCGCTAAACAAGGAAATACTCAGTACAAATTAAATATACATAACAACTGTTTTTCTGTATGTTGTAATTCTGATGAAGAACATGTTTGAAACTGTCGGCGTAACCTTTGAAAGAAAATGAAATACTTTTCATTTTTAGCACATATCCAGACAAATATCCCTGTATGGTCGGTGCTAAGAATTAAAAGCTTCGGTAATAGATAAATGTTTCATATTCTAATATAATGCCTTGGTCGTAAAAATATTTTGACAAATGTATTCTTCAATTGCTTCAGTAAATTTAAACGTTAAATTGTACCTTATTGCAATACAGTATGTCCACATGAGTCTTTCCTTCCGTTGCCAAATCCGCATGAAACTGTTTTCCAATACGAAATAGGAACTATCTGCAAATAGGGTATTATACTCATACCATCAGGCCCTTTTACGTCCAAAATCTTACTTCAAGGTCCTGATCTCCAAAACAAATATTAGTAGGACTGAAAATTATACAGACAAGATTCAACATCTGAGAAAGAGCTGGAAGGTTATAATATGAGCTTAGATTAAAATATACGACGTCAAAATGTTGTTTTTTTTTCTTTTCTTCCTGGGGCTTGTATTTGATGCTAATATTCAGTTGAAATAAACCGAAGGCAGATATGATGTTTATGAATATGACAAACTTTACCACTATTTAATCATCTGCATCCTATACATCGCTACCACATGAACGCACAAAAGGTATTCTTTTGTTTCATCAAAACAACAAATAAACGTTTCCCGTCCTGTGAATGATGACATATGCCAACTCTACGTATCAGTTCATAACACTCCATCTTTGTTTGCTTCTAAGAGAAAGCTTCGTATAATAAATGTAACCCAACTAATGCATGACATCCAAGCAAAACTAACAACTTCTTTACCTACTGCAGCAGTACAAATGTTGCGTGCTTGCCTTATTGCTTGACCAACATGATTCAGCAACCACGTGCAGAGTATCAGTTCAAAAGTGCCTTCGTCGTATAGTGCAGTTAGGGACCAGATACGTTCTGCTAAAAGAGAAAGCGATAAGGGTGTGAGGCTTTAACTTTCCACCATCCTCACCATTCATAGGAAGAGTGTGTGTGATTTGGAGTTTTAACGTAGCTTTAACAACTTTTCAGTCATATCGCTACGATGTCTACAATGTGGCAGTCTATAGTGATGTCATAGGAAGATCCATAAAGCTGCTAAGAAGAATTCCCAATCATAGTTCATGCAGCCTTCTACAGTACTAAAACCAAAGAACGTTTCAGCTGAAAAGGTCTTTTCGAGATTACGAGCAAGCTAATGTCAAGGAATAATGTACACCACTTCTAACTACCTTCTCACTGGTCGACCGTCCAGGCCTGTTTGCAGATTTTTTCCGTGAAAAATTACAACCTTAAAGATAAGTTCGACAACACAGTTTCAAGTGGCTCATTGTCACCATACAGTATTGATACCGAATGCCAACGGCATCCTTTAACAACACTTGAACCTGTCTATATGAATTTGGTGAATACAGTTTTGATTAAGAGTGCCCCAAAGTCATGCGAACTTGATATGATTCCGACATCACTGCTGCTTGAATGCGTAGATTAAATATTGCCTTTCCGAACTAATGTTATTAATACTTCTCTTGCATCTGAAGAATTTAATTCATTATTGCAGGCTGCCATTGTAAAGCGTCTGGTGTTTCACAAGGCACTGTTCTCGGCCAAGTTATCTTCATTCTATACACTTAATCTCACTCAAGTATCATAGATCAACATCCGGTGTTTCACCATTTGTACGCTTATGACACTCAAATATACAAATCTAGATGCCGAAATGAAGTTGCGGCTACCATCCAAGGCGTGGTCCAATGAAGTGCATTTCCGATGTGAAGTCACGGATGACATGAAACAATCTGCAGGACAAATTAAAACAACACAGAAATCTGGCCTGTGAACAGTAATAATATTAAAGAAATGTGTCTGTGGCCCTCAAGTGGTCTTAGAAAATGCAATCTGGCCCTTGGCCAAAAATGGTTGTGCACCCCTGCTATAGACTATGACAAGGAAACCTTATAGTTATGTAACTGATACATTGGTAAAGCTTCATTAAAAATCAAATAAAACAAATAAACATCTTTATCCGGTGACTCGAATTGCTATCTGTCAGTTACAATACAAATGATGATATAAATCATGCCACTTTTTAATGTTAATGTAATCTCAGAATGTGCATGTTAATTTACAGTAAAATTATCCTTTCATCAGCATATAATAAAATCATTAAGTGTGGCATATCTTTATTCACAGTACAAAAGCTCAGTATGTTCCTACCTTCTATAATGGTATTATTTCTAAAATTACTATTTATTATTCAGTCATAACAAAATGTGTTCATTATTAACCAAATTGGTTTCTTTTTTATTTCAATTCATTTTAAGAATGTACACACCTTAGAAAAGAAATTTGTTATATTGTTACTACTAACAATATTTTTTCCAAATTGTTTAGTGTAGAGGGGGACTTTTCATATTTACATTACTTAAAATAGAAGTGGACAGCAGTGAAGTACCTATTTATTATATATGAAATAATAATTGGAAGTTGAAGAAAATGCGTCAAATTTTGTTTTTGGAATTTTAGTTAACGCAACATTTTTAAACTCTGATAATCATGTATACAGTGTACAATAAATACCTTCTTATCATCCTATATTTGAAATTGTATTTGTGCACATATTAGGATCCCTTGCTAAAGTTATTATGTTAACCAAAAATTTCTGGATTTAGATAAGATTTATTTGTGATTGTGATAATATCTTCCTTATGTGTATAGTAAACAAGTTTTTTGGGTTTTAACACTCTAGCCCAGAGGTGGGCAAACTACGGCCTGAAGCCCACCAAGGGTTTTCGTGCGGCCTAGGAACAAGTCATCATTCGCACTGACTCTGTTTATGTTACTCTGTTTATGTTACTCTGTTTATGAAATAAATGTGCTTCTTTTGAAGTTTAAGTTTAAGTTTTCAAATATTAACAACATATTAACAACTGAAAATTAATTATGATGTTATTTAGAAAACCCTTTTGTTTTTGCTATTTCAAATATTAATTATTTTACTTAATGAACTATGCGGCCCGTGACAGGGTGTAAATTTGTGTATGTGGCACTTGCACTGGAATGTTTGTCCACCTCTGCTCCAGCCATATTGAAGAGTAGAATACTCTTGTCACTGTTTAATTATAATAGCATCACATTTCCTTGTATGCCCATTTGATAGTTTTATTAATATTTGTTTTCTTTATTATTATTTTCCATACAAAGGTAGCCATAGTTATGGGATCCATCCCACAAACTAGTAGTTCAACAATAGTACATAGTATTATATTGTATTTCTAAATACAGTAGCAAAATAATATGGCACAGAGAGAGAACAGGGGTGCAGAACTTTTGTCAAAAACACGTTGACAATGGGCAAGTAAATTAAAAAGTTGACTTGTCTGTATAAATGACCCTCTTGTCTTTGTTTTCATAGTGGAAGGCAGGACTGTTAAAAAGTTTACTTTTATTAAGCTGCACCATATAAATGCATGCAGTTGAGATCTGTGACAGGTGAAACACACCGGATATTTCATTTTCTCTTAGTTTTGTACTTTTATTATTAGAGTCTACAACTTTAACAAGAATGCATTCCCAGTCTCTAACTGCTGCAGAATCGATAGTAGCATCTGAAAGGACAAATAAGAATTTAGCTCTATATATTATATCCTCGACTTTTGTCAGTAGGTCATCAGATTTACAGGTTTTTTATTTGTACCTCACCAAAATTTTATCGTCTGCAAAAGATTTTCTCAGCCTTGCTGTAGTATACGCTGTGTTAAACAGAGTCTTGTAAAGCCCAGTTTGGCTCACATTGTATTTATTGATCACTCTATCTAAATCACCCACATCTTCTTTATCAGATTTGACTTTTTCACTAAAACATTTTAATTGACATGTATTGTGCTTTGCACTTTTTTGGTTTGTTAACAGTGCATCTTTCCTTGTGATAACCTGTTCTGCAAACAATCCGCTGGTTTTCGTTGGTATCAGGGCCATCTCTTACATGCATTGCAAGCTGCAATTGTTTGATCTTTGTGGGTATCGTGCCACAGAAACTTCTGCAGCCAAGAATCGTTGAAGTTCCATTTCTTTATCTATCATATTCCATGCTATAGTCCGGTTTAGTTTTAAGCTTTTTTTAATTGTAACATTTTATTCAACTTTTCTTCATCTTGCACATGCTTTGTAAGAAAACAATCCATCCAGATGCATTCTGTGGAAAAGCTATCATAGTCGCACATAAAATGGTTTCAAGGAATCAATTGAATGGTTCAAAATAGCAGATTCCTTGGGGGAAACTCTATCCTCCAGTCAGTGAAATTTGTTCTTGTGTAAAACAGCACTGTCTGCTTCCATTGTTTGTATCTACAAAACTTGTGGCTGCTTTCAGCCCTAATCAATACATATCAGTAAATAGACAATGCACTGGTATTGTACATGCTGGTAAGAATGAATGACATTTGACCCAGTCATATCAGAGACTTATAAAAATGGTACTAGCAGCTGCCTCACTTGGAACTTAGCATTAAGAGGTTAGTGTTAGGACTGATTGACCTGGTGACAGAATAATGTGACTGGGTAGGGCATGATGCTACATATCTGCAGCATGATGCCCCAGTGCTTGTCATCACTGCAAACTGTCACACTGAAGATATAGCGATGTGACTGAAAAATTGCTAATGATGAGTTAAAAATTTAAAACACATTCACATATACACTTAATGTCTTTTCTTCATTTATTTTCATGATTGTTAACTGACACAACATTTGTGGTATTAGTCAATAAAAAACTTAGTAGAGAGTCAGAAATCATTTCATTTCTTTGATGTAATAAGTTTGATAGCTGTTCCAATTAAGAATATTTCCATATATTGGACAGTTTGTTTTCCTTTTATTTATTATTTTCTCACACCAATACTAATTCTAGAGTGACTGCAAGTGAATTCATACTGGACATGATGACATAGTTAATGGTTCTCACTGCTCGGCTCCTTAAAATGCATTTAGTCTAAACAGTATTAAAAAATTTTTCTCCCTCCTTTCATCAAGGTATATAGTTAGTAATTATTTTGTTAACCCCAAACTTTTATTTACATTTTTATCCCATCAATAAATGGGTCTTGATTTTGCTCTGTTATATGATGTCCACGTGAAATTGACCAGAGCTATTTGCGCTTCGAATCCTGACCCACTAATGTTTCTTTTTCATATTACACTGGTCAACAGTGAAATCATTACTGACTTGAAAAGGCCCTAATCTGTAGTATTTTGGTGTGCCGAACACGAATATAACCGTGAAAAATTTGTATTGGCTCTCGTTTTGAAGATATTCATATACCTCATTTTCTATGTTTCACTGTGTAAATTTCTCCAGTAGGACTGCAGCAACATCCGGAATAATGATGTAACATTGCATAATACCATCATGCTCACATCATCCACAGTTGATTGCATCATTTTCTGATGCAATGCAATACTAATGCCATGCGGCTGCTGAAGTAAGTTGACGTCAGCAGTGTACTATACATGTGTAGGCCTATTATACTAATGCCAGGCGGCTGCTGAAACTGACGTAAGCAGTGTACTATATAAAGCCCAATCAGATAGGTTCAGCATTTAAAATATTTTAGACGTTGTGCGAGACAGCTCAAGCTACTGTTACATAAAACTTATTATTTTATCCATTTACGTACAATAAAGAACAGTAATGCCTCGAAAGTGTGTTAATACAGCGGACAATTTTTGCTATATTTGTGGGGAAGTGACATTTGCCAACCAGAAGAAAAGTATCAATTCTCAAGTGAAGAAGGCATATCATCTTTACTTCGGATGCAAGGTTGGTGACCAAGACAAGCCTTGGGCTCCGCATATATGCTGTGCTACATGTACAACACAGCTTTCACAGTGGTTGAATTGCAAAAGGTCATCAATGCCGTTTGCAGTCCCAATGGTGTGGAGAGAGCCAAGCAACCACCTAAATGACTGTTACTTCTGCTTGGTTCCTCCTCTTTCCGGCGGAATAACGAAGCGAAAGAAGTCGAGAATAATCTACCCAAACATTCCGTCTGCATTGAGACCAGTTCCACATGGTGAGGGACTTCCTATTCCAGAACCTCCAGCAGAATATTCTCTTGATTCATCTGACGAAGACAAAGGTGAGTCGACCTGTTCTTCTCCTGGTCCATCAGCATGCAGTGATCCAGATTTTCACTGTGGTGCATCATCAACCCCACACAGAATAACACAGGAAGAACTAAATGATCTGATTCGTGATTTGGACTTATCAAAGAACAAGGCAGAATTGCTAGGATCAAGACTCCAACAATGGAATCTTCTAGAAGAAGATGTCACAATTACTGCATATCGAAAGCGCCACCAGCAATTGGAGCCTTTCTTCAGAAAGGAAAGTAATCTGATATTCTGTTCCGATATTGAGGGCCTCATGAATGCTTTAAAAATCACTCATGACCCACAAGAATGGAGACTATTTGTGGACTCTTCGAAACTGAGTCTCAAGGCTGTGCTTTTGCACAATGGAAACATTCTTCCATCTATTCCAGTAGCGTATGCTGTCCACATGAAAGAGACATACGATAACTTAAGGCAGCTACTGAATTCCATTGAGTATAACAAGTACAGCTGGCACCTCTGTGGTGATTTGAAGGTAGTTGCCCTTTTAATGGGACTGCAGCAAGGATATACAAAATACATGTGTTTCTTATGCGAGTGGGATAGCCGAGCAAGGGAAATGCACTACATGAGGAAGGAATGGACTCACAGGCAGAATGTAGCCATTGGAGAGAAGAATATCCAACACCCAGCTCTGGTTGAGGCTCAGAAAATCTTGCTACCACCCCTTCACATCAAACTAGGTTTGATGAAGAACTTCGTGAAAGCCATTGACCGGACTTTGCCAGCATTCCGATACCTGCATGAAAAATTCCCTCGACTCAGCGAGGCAAAGATTAAAGAGGGAGTTTTTGTGGGTCCTCAGATTCGAGAGCTTTTCAAAGATGACCGGTTCAACAACTTGCTGGAAGGTGACGCGAAACAAGCATGGAATGCTTTTCGCCTAGTTTCTACAAACTTCCTCGGAAATGTTAGGGCAGAAAACTATAAGGAACTAGTAGAAGACATGTTGATGAAGTATAAGAAACTTGGCTGCAATATGTCTCTAAAGATTCACTTCCTTCATTCCCATTTGGATTTCTTTCCTAGCAACTGTGGTATTGTTAGTGATGAACACGGCGAACGTTTTCATCAAGATATCGCAACAATGGAACAAAGATACCAGGGAAAATGGTCCACTACAATGCTGGCTGACTACTGCTGGACACTCCTCAGAGATGCTCCCGAACAGCTGTACAAGAGACAGGCGAAGAAATCTAAGATGTAGTCAATGACTTGATTTTTTATAGGTAGGCTATTACAGTTGACCTTTTACTATTGGAATGCATTTCGTTATGTAAACATTAATTTCTTGCAGATTACAAAAAAACTAGAGCCAATTTTGCAATTTGACTGTCATATTCGTGTTCAGCACATAAAAATTGATAAGAATTGACTAATTTTATTTCAGTAACATGACTTTTGTAAAAATTTGTTGTCCAGTGTTATCAGCTGTCGTCTGTAGTATCATTTTATAGTGAAACTCATCATACGTCTTCGTGAGATGAACATTTATAAAACTTTATTTTCAATATTTGTATTTGAACCGCTCTATTGATGTTACCACTGTTGAAAATTATTAATGTTTCCTAAATTCTTTTATGCTGTTCTTGTGGCTGGGAATACATAATAAAAGTTTCAAATGGCTATTATTTTGTTTTTCTCACCTATGCGACAGAAAAATCGAGCTGTTTTGCTAACCTTACTTTTCTTATCTCAGTCTAGTCGTCTCAGTCAAGGTGTCTATGCACTCAGAACTACTTTTTAAAAAAGAAGCCCTTGTTGTCTGCTGCTGTGCCTGACGTAGTTGTTCTAAAATCAAACAACAAAAATATATAAGAAAAAACATAGTAACTTATGTCAATCCATCTTTGAGAACACACCATACAAAAACATTTTGAGAGAGAGAGACAGTGATACACATGCATACAATGTCGAAATGTTTGATATTATGCTAGTTTGTTCCATACAGCATAGTAAATTTTATCCCATCTGCAGGCATTGCTCAGTACATTTTCAGGTCAGCGTCATTAAATGTAGCTAAAGCTACCTAACTAGTTTTAGATACTTCGTGTGAAACAATATACTGTTTGCAACAATTAATGACACTGACATGACAATTTACTGTGCTACAGATGGGACAAAATTCTCATTGCTGTGTGAAATGAACTATGACAGAAAACACTGATCTGTGCACACAGACTATAGACCTATACACTTCATAGCCTCCCAACTCTCTTAACAACTACAGAAAACTTAGTAACAGCCAGAAATGTGTTAGGTCAAACAAGCTTTATTCTAATTTTGTTAAGCATATCCATTGTGCCCCAGTTGAATCAAAAATATACTTACAATATTTAACGACAAATATTGCACTTACCAGCCAGAATGAATCATTTATCCGTCGGCACATAGCCTCTACTACTACAAAAGAAGTGTGGGTCCAGTATCGTTCCATTATTTACAACGTAATTTTCTAAATCAGATCTGATGAAAATGAAAAATTCTCTTGTAATAAATATTAGTTATTTCTTGTTAATTTCATATAACATTCATATATTAAATGTAATAATACTTCAGTACTATGCAACGTTTTATGTTGTTTTTGTGGGTTTTTTTTGGCTCATGCATAACTACTGTGTACTTAGATGACACGGTCACGCCACAGTCCTCGTACACGTTTGTATTAATGCACCACGTAAATATTTGCACGTAAACTATTCTTCAAAAGTGAGAAGTTATTTTTTACTTTAAAGGAAATTATTGGGTGAGAAAAAGAATCTTCGTTGGGTTTTGGACCGAGACTAGGAAATCCCCCTCGGCAAGCCTCGTGGGGAGACAAGTAATGTAACCCCTTGACTGGGATTGCCTTATCTCGGTCCAAACCCCAACATAGATTCTATGTCTATTTCTCACTCTGTCTCCATATGTATGTCTCGTGCTCTCTCTCTCTCTCTCTCTCTCTCTCTCTTTATATATATGTCTATTTTTCTCTCTATCTCTTGCTCTGTCTCTCTTGTTCAATCGAGTGAGAGGCTCTCTCTTGCTCTGTCCCACTTATTCTTTCTATCCGTCTTCTCCCTGTATAACTTTGTCTTAGGCTTTCTCTGCTTTTCTTGCTTGATATCTCTTGTTCTGTCTCACTCGCTTTCTCACGCTCTCGTTTTCTCTCTTTCTGTCTCTCGTGCTCTGCGTCTCGCTTCTCTGCACCTGTCTCGCGCTCGCTCTCTTGCTCTGTCTCATGCTTTCTTTCGCTCTGTCTCTCTCGCTGTCTCGCTCACTGTATCTCTCTGCTATTCTGTTATCTATATTTTGAGCGTCTGTGTACTGTATGCTATGTCCTGTTATTTCTAGTGTATGTGCACACTGGTTTTGGATTTTTTTTTATCCGTATGACCCAAAAAAACATAGTTGACACCAACTCTTCACTAATTCTGTTGCACCTAGGTAAATAAGAGTTCACGCCTTACAAGTGATAAGGTGCGTTAACAAACACCGCAAGCACGTACGTTCAGCAAATGACTATCATCCATCCTGTACTCGTATTCTTCATTAGCGACTGTGACCCCCCCCCCCCCCGGTCATATAAACGCCGGTCACTTCTCTAGCCCGATGGCGACAAAGAACAGTTTTCAATTCAACAGACGGATCATCTCAAAGTCTAAGCCACTCAGAGGCGTAGCTGGGGGGGGGGGGCAGGGGGGTACATATGTCCCCGGGCGCCAAGGTACAGGGGCGCCAAAATGAGGCTTACAACGTTACATTATAATAAGTAAACAAGGGTAATATTCAAAAATGTGATTAAACTTGGAGGGGGCTGGGGCGCCAATTTTATAGTTCGTCCCCGGGCGCAAAATATCATAGCTACGCCTCTGAAGCCACTGTATACTAATCATTTACAAATCCTCCCATAAGTAATTATTTACATTTACTGTGATGTGATGTGACGTGATTTTTGATTTTTAACGTAGCTTTTAACAATTTTTCAGTCATATCGCTACGATGTCTGCAATGTGGCAGTTTATAGTGATGTCTAGCACTGGGGCATCATGCCGCAGACATGTAGCATGATGTCCCACCCAGTCACATTATCCTGACACCAGGCCGACCAGTCTTAACACTAACCTCTTAATGCTGAATGCCAAGCGAGGCAGCTGTTAGTACCATTTTTTAAGTCTCTGGTATGACTCGGCCGGGGATCGAACCCACGACTTCCCGCATCCGAGACGGACGCTCTAACCACTAGGCCACCGGAGCGGTGTTTACATTTACTACTATCGATACAATAAACATCCGATCAATTATATATATATATATATATATATATATATATATATATATATATATATATATATATATATATATATATATATTCAAAGTAACCGATACAAAAAAATTCTTGACAACATCGTATTCCTGAGTCCTATGAGTGTTGACGATGTTAGCAGAAGACAACATTTAATGGTCATTACCTGTATGTTACGTATTTTTCAATAGGAATTATCATCTGCAGATTAATTGAAATTTTATAAAACAAAAACTTTGCATACGTGTAACTGGTGTGAACACCACCAAGCAAGTCTAGTACTTGACGTGTCATCAATACTAGGGATACATCTTAGTTCCATATGATTAACTATGATTACAGACTTACCTTTATCCAGCATAGGAAACCTCTTATGACAAAATCGACATGTGTATCGTAGAACTCCGTTGATCCGTCCACCCGAAACTTCACCAAACACTCATTTCACATTATATGTGGGCTGTGTACATACATACAGACGAACCATTTTTAATTAGGCCTCGCCAAGGCTGATCTAGCAAAACAAACCACATGACAAAATTCCACGAGTTACCGAAATATTGATGTAACTTCACAGATAACCCTAACCCTAACTCGAAATGACAAAATCCATTTTCCTACACACCCTCTGGACTGATTTTCTTGAAGCAATTACCTATCTATCAGGCTCCATGAGACATGTATCGTATTGAAAACTGCATCCAGATTACCCCATCCGTTCGTAGGCTATTGACAGAAAACTGTAACCCTAACCCTAACCAATGCTACATCGATGGGAAATCACAAGAATCCGAATTTCTCCCAAACTACTAAAAACAATTTTCATGAACCAAGTTCCGATCTTTCGGGCTCCATGAGACAGGTATTGCTGTAAAAGGTGCATCCAAATCATATTGTCATTGCGTTATTACTAGAAGCACATAACCCTAACACTAAACCTTAACCCTAAGTCACAAGAATCCGATCTTCTAACGAATGCATCGACCGGTTCTCACCAATGAGGTATTGTTGGATTACTCTCATGAAGACGCACCTTTGGACATAGGTATCATAGAATTCCGACGATCCGTCCGCTACCTTAGTACCAAACACTCGTTTCACATTATGGGGGCGTTGTAGGTCGCAGACATGCGGACGAACCATCCTTATGTTTGTCTCACCAAGGCAGATCTAGCAAAGCAAATCGCATGTTAAAATTCCAAGGCGGTTTCGAGATAATCAGAAAATATTGATATGGCAACTTGGCCATTTTACCTCCAGCACACCGTCTTCCGGTGCTAGTTTGCAAGACGGGCTTGATTGCAATTTATGTCGTACATGGTCTGTTTTGTCACTCGAATCCAAATAACTCCATAAGTCCTCAAGCTACCGTCATAGGCTAGGTGTCTCAGCATGCGTATTTACCGGGCTCATCTGGTTGGGCCAGTGTCAGCAAGCAATTCAAAGGGGTTGCCAAAATATTCACCGAAAAAGACGTAATTCATCTAAAAATGACTTAGTCAACATTTTATTGGAAAGGTTATAACTTAGCCAAAAAATCAAGCTCTTTATCTCATCAAAGTATTAATAGATTTATCTCCTTAAGATCCGTCGTTGGATACAGATATCATAAAACTCCGATGATCCGTCTGCTCATTACAATACCAAACACTTTTTTCGCACTATAACGGGTGCTGCAGTCGCAGAAAGACATACGCACATCTTTACATACGTTTACCCAAGGCAGATCAAGCAAAGCAAACCGCTTGAAAAATTCGCAAGATCTTGGGAAAATAGTTACTTCATGGGTAACCCTAAATCCTAACACAACATGACAAAAAATTAAATTTTTGCTCCAAAATCTCTCGACCGATTTTCATGAACCAAGTACCTATATATCGAGTTCCCTGCGACACGTATTGCAGTGAAAAGACCATAAAAATCGCTGGGTCCATTCTTGCGTATCATCATAAAACTGCATCACTAACCTTAACCTATGATAATCATAAGGGAAATCACAATAATCGAATTTTCTCCCAAAGCACTTGACCGATTTTCATGAAAGAAATACCTATCTATCGGGCTCTATGACACACGTACTGCAGCAAAAAGCGCATTAAAATTGCCGGGTCCATTCGTACGTTATACCAGAAAACCGTAACCCTAACCATAACCTATATAAACATATGGGAAATCACAAAAATTCAATTTTCTCATAAACCACTAGACCAGTTTTCATGAACGAAATATCTATCTATCGGACTCCATGAGACAAGTATTTCAGTGAATACGGTATCCAAAATGGTACTCTCTGTTCGTACGTTATACCAGAAAACCGTAACCCTAACCATAACCTATCTAAACATATCGGAAATCACAAGAATTAAATTTTCTCATAAACCACTCGACCAATTTTCATGAACGAAATACCTTTTTATCGGACTCCATGAGACAAGTATTTCAGTGAATACGGTATCCAAAATGGTACTCTGTTCGTACGTTACTACCGGAAAACCGTAACCCTAACCCTGTCACAAGAACACAATTTTCTCACAAATGCCTCAACTGATTTTCATCAGCGATGTATCACTGGATTCATCTCCTCAATATGCATTTTTACATTATAAATTCTCTACTTGATTATTTCGATTCAAGTCTCTCTGCTTTTACCCCAGTACATAGTTTTTAACAAATATCAAAAAGGTGCAAAATACTCTTTATTTTGTCAATGAAAACCTATCAGTGAGTACTTATCTTCTATGCGCGGCATCCTTCACAGGCTTCTGGTTATATCAAGGATTAAATAAAAAAAATGACTTCTCTGTTACAACATTTTCTATGTGTCAAACCCTAAGTACATTGTTGAGTTCATCGTGTATACACACTTTCTAGGCACTTGCACTCATCTCCTGTATTCATATCATCATTATTCCCAATGTTAGATTAAAATACATTGGAAAGCATCCTTACGATTACCAGGGCCCAAATTTCTGGAAAAGTCTGCCTCTTCAACTTAATCATAATGTACCTGCAACACAATTCAAGAAAGCTCAGAAGAAAACTTACCTTTTCTGCAGTGAATCGACTTGTGCTATTTTTCACCTGTATTCTTTTTTTAATGCATTTTTGTCACAGTATGTGGTATTTTCCATTGATACATTTATCCAGACTAAAAAAATATTTGGATTTCAATTATTATTATTATTAGTAGTAGTACTTGTGCATACTAGTTACCTCTGTCTGTGTAGGTTTGAGTCTCGGATTCAGCCAATGTGGGTATGGGAGAAAGCTTGCCAGTAGTTTTTTCTTGGGTTGGTGGTTCTTTCCAGGGTTTTGCATTGTATGTGTCCTTTACATGTTACACTGTTATCATATTTTGTGTACAATAAAATTTTTGGTGTTTAACAAGCTCTTAAAAGAACTAATTGGCATCTTGTTTATGTTAAATTTCTATTTAGATTAAAAGAGATTTTTAATATTGGAAGATGATTTATGCATCCTTTCAAAACCTCTTCTCTGCTTAACCACTAATGTCATTATTAGAACAATGGTAGCTCACCATGAAGTGTAATAAGTATTTTGAAGGAAAGATGTAAGCCTTCTTCTTTAAGTCAATGCAAACACTGATGGGACTGAACTTTGGCCGCATGTGTCCCAGTTAAATATTAATGTTTTACGCAGATGCTGTAAGAAATATTTAAGAATCTGTCTTCCATGAATCATGTGGACGTTTATGGCAAATTTGTTCCATTAGATGTGTTACATCACACAAACATGGCATTAGTTCTATGAAACATTTAGTTCGTTGAATAAATCCTCAAGCCTCTTTCAGTTAACAAATAACCACAATTGCTTGTTCAGCTTGACTGATATTAATGTCATTGTCATTCACTTAGTCAACAAATATTTTCTCAATCTTAAATCTGTTAGCATGTAGATTGCTTTCATGTTTCAGTCATTCTCCTGTTCTCACCATGAAAGTAAGTCAGCATATATACATTGTTTGAAGCTGCTGAAATAGACAACGTATTTTCCTCAATACAGGACCCGCACTTGGGAGAAGTAGACAGTTACGGTTTCGTAGTTTCAACTCAGGGGTGGGGTTGGAAAAGGAGTGTGCTGTTCTTTTAGACATTTCTACATTTGTAACTGTACTCAACTGGAGAGGAAAAAAACCAAATGCAATTATTCTCTGTGAATTTAGCATGGGAAATTTTTTTTATAGTCATGCATGCCAACTACCAAACAAACATAATGCAAGAAATTATTCTGTCTATGAAGTGCTGGTTGGGGTGGGGTGGGAATAGAAACAATAATAGTAGAATGATATGCGAGAAGGTAAAGAAATCAGCTGAGGATCTCACTCCAATTAATTCAGAACCCTTTATGCACCATAATTCCTATGATATAAATGTAGGAATTGAATAGCGATGGAATATAATGACAGTTACCCAGGTTTCTGTGAGTTATTCGGGTTTCTTTAGCTTTATGGGCCTTACGTGTTGGCAATATTAATGAGAGTGTATAAACCCAGAGCTTGTGATGTCTTACAGCAATCAGCCACCAGGGGCCTGTTTATAGTGGTGTCAAGCATTGGGGCATCATGATGTAGACATGTGACATGATATCCCTCTTGGTCACATTACCCTGACACTGGGCAACCAGACCACCAGGGCAGTCTGAGAAAATAGTAGTCTTGTAATATATATATATATATATATATATATATATATATATATATATATATATATATATATATATATATACGCACACATACATACACCTCCTGAAATGGAAAATAATTTAACAAAAGGAAAATAAATATTTTGCCTTATCATTTCCCATTATTAATTTTATGTCTTGGCCTGTGCACTTTATATATAGGGAATAATACTGCTTTTAATTTTAATGATAAAAATACATTTGATAATTGTGAGAAGGTAATTGTGAGAAGACAGTAGATATACAATCTAGGACGGAAACAGAAGTCAAATAAAATAATTTCTTTTGATTCAATTATTTTCCTATTTGAAGAAACGAATTGTGGATGCTTAGAATTATGACAATGTGTGGCCTAAAAGTATGGTCTTATGTGCATGCAAGTAATAAAAGAAATGTATGATGTTAAATGTTTTATTAATTTTGTTTATTTCACACAGAAACATTAAAGACCACAATATCTGAATACAAAATGAATTTGAAATCATGCAATAAAAAAAGACATTGCCATTTTTTTCATTTCTTTCCTTAATACTTATTACAAGGCCTCTTAACATGTGAAACAAGTCTTTATTTAAATGCAAAAACTCAAGCACCAAAAATGCAACTTCTTAGTATATAAATTTTAATTATAGTTACAATGAAATTAATGGTGTTTACAAATCACAGTATAACTTATACACTCGTCAGAAGCTGTCCAGGTGTGTAAATTCTTGAAAAACGTTTGGGACACAATGGGGGTCAATGGAGGTGGGAGACTGGTAAAAAGATTTTGAAAAGCAGGACATCTTTTATGTACAGCATCTTACCTATCTGAAAACATTATTAAAGCATATACTGAATAAAATGGTAGCAAATTATGAAGAATGCAGTACAACCTGTCATTCATTTAAATCACTGTTGTAGACCTAAAGGACAGACATGGTAGGCATTTGTAGGCTGGGAAAAAGCCTTTCAGTGTCCAGGGAAGCCAAATAATGGTGGCTGTGACAAAAAGCCAATTCTAAATATTTCTAATGGTAAAACTGGAGTACAGCTTCTGCATTTATCGGGTATACATTTTTTAAAGCTTAATTCCTCAATTATTCATTTGCAAACACTCAGTGTAACTTTCACTACATTACTGTGTAGAGATTTAAAGTCTATAAAGCTATTAAAAGCCAAATACTGTATACTTACTGAAAAGAAAATTTACACTTACAAGGAATGTACTTCAGTAATTTTCATCTGCACCCACATATTTTGTTTGCAGAGGTACATTGTACCATTATTTAAAAAGTTCAGGTGAAACACTTAACATGTATACTGTACTCTTACATTAGAGAACGGTACAATTTGCAATTGCAAATGACTTGCAGTCACAATTAGACAATTAGAAAATCTCAATGACAATGTTTGGACTGAATACAGAAAATATATACATTTCAAAACATGTTAAACTAGGTAAGTAAATTATGAAACAACAGTGTACATGTTTTATACACAATGGATTTTTGTTACCAAAAGAACAATTTTTCTGGGAAATTCATCAGACTAAATTTTCACCACAAAACATTGGTCATTTGGATGTCGTTTTTCTAGAAAATCAATAAATGAAATTTATGGTATCCAAAAGTGGTTTACTGTTGCAAAGGCAACATTCTATCATGCATGTACATATTGTTCACTTTGTTACTTGACAGGAGGAACACATCCACTACCCACCGTTTTGTGCCCATAGGCAACTACTTTCTACCCAGATAGCCACCAAAATATTTTACGTGAATACTCTTTGGACAACAATTATTGCCCATGGTTTGATGCCAGTTCATGTTTCATATATTTATGAACATATATACATATTTAGTGCTTTAAGCCAATTACTGACACAAGTACAAGATATAAAGCATGCACACATGATAATCTAATTATTTAAATAGTGGAGCTCCCCCCACCAAGATTCATTCAATTTTAGCTTATTTACTACATGTTCCATATTTTTAAGCTTTGCTTTTAGGGCTGTTCCATTTGAACATACATAGTACCCAGGGAAGGCAGTTTAAAAAAAAATATATGTACATTGATTTCACATATTTCATATTTAAATGATAAGAAAATTCTATACTGCATCAATGGGTGAGTATCCCACTTTGAAAGTGCCTTCCTGGGTCCCATGTATGATTTAATGGAATAGCAATTAATCTGGCTGCCATCATTTAAGTTTAATCAGCAATCAGAAGCAATCTGTAATATGCTTTTTACATTTCACTTACATTTTTTACCAAGCTGAAATAATAAGCAACATCTTAACCATTACTCAATAACACAATCATGTAAAATACAGTTGGAGCAGATGCCTTTGCTAAACAAGAAAGGTAAACAATAATGAAAAGTGGAGCTCTATTAATTGCTCTTGCAACAGAGCAAAATTTTAACATGAGTAAACCAGTACTGATTTTTATGAGTAAAATCATGGAAACAGCAGAAAGTGTGGTCAGAAATGTACATCCCTTTCAGTATTACTGTATACTGAGTTAGCAATACAAATAACATGTTTACTAATAATTGGTGATTCTTGATAATTTGTGCTGTTGAAGACTGACAAATTCTGCTTGTGCTTTGACAGACGAGGCAGAGGTTGCATTCTCTGTGTAAATCTGCAATCTGTAGCAGGTACATGGATTTCAGTGGAGCATAACCTTGTTCTTCTCAATCATGAGAATGATATTCATCACTGGATCTGAAAGATAAACCTACAATATTTAATGACAAATAATGCACTTAGCAGCCAGAAGGAATCATTAATCCATAAGCAACTTTCACTGTATTACTTGCAATATTTCCAAGACAGAAGAATACATTTTCAAAGAATCCGTGAACTTGAAAGTTTTAGCACATGTTTATCCACTAGGGTCCGTATTTGGAGGGTCTTTTATACGTAGGGGTAATTTTACAATTAATACTATGGACAACATAAGTATGTCACAAACAGTTTCACCTCCTATAAAGAAAAGGAGAGTTAAATACGATAGTGACACAGATCTCTAATTACCAATGAATAATCTAAAGCAAGATATTACTCTTCGTTACAGTTTGTACTAAGTATAACTACAGTAGTGCTGAGTAGCCAGTATCGTTTCATTATTTACAATATAACTTTTCAAAATTGAAACTGATGAAAATTAAAGTTTCTTGTAATAAATATTAGTTATTTATTGTCAATTTCATATAACATCCATGTATTAAATGTGATAATACCTGATTACTATGTGACGTTTTATGTTATTTTTCTTTGCTCATGCTAATAACCTGTGTAACTGGGAGGCAATGGTCACACCACAGCCTTCATTAACATATTTGCATTAATGAGCCACATGTAAACATTTGCACATGAACTATATTACACTAGTGAAGAGTGGCCGAGTGGTCTAAAGCGCTCTCCATTACGGATCACTGCCATCTCACCTCTGTCTGTGTGGGTTCGAGTCTCGGATTCAGCCAATGTGGGTATGTGGGAAAGCTTGCCAGTAGCTTCTCGTGGGTCGGTGGTTCTTTCTATGGGTTTTCCCTGGTTCTTCCTCCACCATTAATATTGGCCGCCATGTATAGCCTATCATGTTCTGAAAAATGGCGTTAAACCCTACAACAACAACAACAACACTAGTGAAGAGTTCTTTTTGCTTTAAAGGAAAATATTGGGTGAGATAAATAATATACGTTGGGGTTTGGACTCCCCAATGTAACCCCTTGACTGCGATTTACTTGTCTTGGTTAAAACCATAACATAGATTTTATATGTATTTCCCAGAAAGGAGGAATGGACAGGTGAAAATAATGAGAACGAAGTAAGAATTATTTTATTTAGCAAACAGAAAATGAATTTCTTTTTTTCTGAATTTCTATGGAAGGAATGAATCAATTTAAAAGATTTTTTCCATATCATTCCAGAATAGTTTTCCTTTCAAAAATATCATATTTAAAAAAAGTTATGGCAATTAACATTTCAGATGAAATGTTACTATTAGGAATTGTTATGTTAATAGATTTAGGTGTGGATCTCATCAAGAAAAGGAAAAACATTTTTTTCTGCAGTATAATTGCAGCAACTTTTTTTCTTCACTTTTGGAAACATTTTGGTGAAATCTCTAACAGTTATAGAGCTTAGTGAACTGCATCAATGTTTGTTGAAAATCAATTTTATGCTGCCAAATAATAATATAAAGATCATGAAATTAATATATCACTCTTTAAATGACTAGCAAACAATTCATACAGTGACAATAGTATCAATATTTGTACGTAAGAGCATGGAAGCATTATGGCAGTTTCACTTTCATTTAGCTATGCAACTCAATCAACAGTTTGTTATTCATAAATACTTATATCTACCATATTTACCGTATATGTTGAGACACCATAAATTAATTCTGAATGTACATTTTTCTGCACTGTATGTTCTGGGACACATTGTTTCTTTTCCAGTCTTAAGTTGTGGGCACGTTTTAAATCATTTGAAAATTACATGTCGGAAAATGCACTCCAACTTAAATTTTTATTTAAAAAATTATAAAACTGTACTTTTGTTTAATCCATTGCAGCATCATCTCAACAACCCAGCCCTTCTCCTGCACATATATGATCCATTCCTTCAGTGCATGAATATCTTTTTAGTTTTGTCATACAGTGAAAATGTATTGTTGGACACAACACATCTCCTAATAAGCGGAAACTGCATGGACTAAAGTCATTTTATTTAAGATCTGCACCAGTCATGCTAATTCTCACACTTTCAACCACCATCTTATTGACAGTCCATCCAGGAATGAGATCAAACCACAGTGGAATTTCATCCATGTTAATGATCATATTGTCTGCAAAATCATCTACTCTTCTGGGCTTCATGAATTCATCAAATGATTTTATTTTCTCCAAATCATCTAGGTGACCCTAGATCATCGATGTCCATGCATGAAGTACTATATTATGTCCTTTAGAAATTGTTTCATTATTTCAATTTATTTCCAAAATTCCTGTGAAAACTGGTCAAATAGAAGCAAAGTAGTTTCCTTATGTGGGCCGACTTTGTGTGTGTATATATATATATATATATATATATATATATATATATATATATATATATAATCAGAACACTTAAAAGAATCCAAAGTCGGCTTGCTTTGAAAAAAATAACCTTTATATTGATATCCTTTAAAAAATAATCGGCTTAAAAGTATCCAAAGTTGGCTTCCAAGGTCAGCTTGCTTTGCAACAAAAAAATAACCTTTGTCTTCAATATCCTGCTGGCAAAATGACAAATAATGATTTTTATTTGCAAGATACTGCCATATAATTGAACTGGATATAATTTGAATTTGATTTGATTTGAATTATTTTATACACGTAGCTTTAACAATTTTTCAGTCATATCGCTACGATGTCTGCAATGTGGCAGTTTATAGTGATGTCTAACACTGGGGCATCATGCCGCAGACATGTAGCATGATGTCCCACCCAGTCACATTATCCTGACAGCAGGCCGACCAGTCCTAACACTAACCTCTTAATGCTGAGCGCCAAGCGAGGCAGGAACTGGATATAATACAATCCTGGTTATTTTGCACATAACACTGTGTCATGAGTGAATGGCACATACCTTCAAGCAATCATTCATGTCTCTGCTGCATATTTGGAGTGTGTGGATACATTTTCTTTAATGCTCACGATGGAAAAAAGAGAGGACTAAGTGATAACAATACAATGTTAATTGATAACAATACAACGTTAATTTCTTTCATTTTATTATCAAATAAGTGTTTTGTTTATAAATTTTAATGCACCATGGGGGTACAAATTAAGCACAAATTTATTTCATTTTTTAAGTCTTGGAACATATGACCTAGGTGTAAAAAGTTTCACCATAAGTTCTAGTACATGAAAAATTTGTGTCCAATATATACAGTTATTATTAATAGGCAAGTAGCACTAATTTATAGTAATATTGATAGACAATGAAGCCTCTGCACTAACAATAATGTATAAGTTCAAAATAGATCATCCATTTATTAGAACCACCACAATTTTCTCTCTAAATTGCTGCGAAATGTAGTAGATTGTTCATATGTTAGTTTAATTATCTGATTATATAATACCGAGAAGAAAAAAATATCTCATAAATATATACCTTGAAATGAAGCAACATTTAACACTGATAAACTGAACTAATTTTTTTCAGCAGCTTAAACTATAAAAATTGATGTTAAAATAGTAAACTAAGCCAAAGTACTGTCAACAATGCTCATTACATTGCTATTGAGACAAATTATGCCTCTAACTTGTATAATCTAAATTCAGATCAAAACTCGCTTTAACTGCATTCAAATACATGAAATTGGAGTATTATCCATACAACTGAACCGGAATGATTGCAGTGAAAGTGTGTAGTATCCAGTGTGCTCAAGAAACAAAAATCTTAACATCCAAATCAACATTTGTCGGGGGCCCCTGAGTGGCCGAGTGGTCTAAAGCACTCTCCGTTACAGATCACTGCCATCTCACCTCTGTCTGCATGGGTTCGAGTCTCAGATTTGGCCAATGTGGGTATGTGAGAAAGTTTGCCAGCAGCTTCTCGAGGGTCGGTGGTTCTTTCCGGGGATTTTCCGGGTTCTTCCTCCACCATTAATACTGGCCGCCATGTATAGCCTATCGTGTGCTGAAAAATGGCATTAAACCGTACAACAACAACATCAACAACATTCGTCATTCTGATTAACTTACCCAAAAAAATCTAATGTAATCTGGTAACGCAGCATTTCCCTTTACCTTTGATGATGTAATCCTTCTGGAATTGCCCACTGCCTTTATTGGATCACTGAACAAATGAAAGAACAAGAAACATTTTGCATTAGATGTCTGAACACCTTGTATACCACTGATGGAAACAAAAAGGAATCAAAACATACCCATCTTACATAATTTATTTCACCAACAGAAAGCAGAGGTCACATTTAATTGCATAAAGAGGTACTAAGTCTATTTGTAACTATCATAAAATCTAGGTGATTAATATTTACATCTGAGTTAACATTAAGTCAGTACTCAGAATTTAGTCCCTACCTTTCTTAACGTATACCCCACCCCCTCCTGCTGGCTCAACAGTGTAATCATATTGTTTCTTTATTGACTGGTGCATGTGTGAGACTTGGATTTTTAATGTAGCTTTAACAATTTTTCAGTCATATCGCTACAATGTCTGCAGTGCGGCAGTTTAAAGTGATGTCTAGCACTGGGGCATCATGATACAGACATGTAGCATGATGTCCCACCCAGTCACATTATCCTGACACCAGGCATACCAGTCCTAACATTAACCTCCTAATGCTGAGCGCCAAGCGAGGCAGATGTTAGCACCATTTTTGCAAGTCTTTGGTATGACTCGGCTGGGGATCGAACACACGGCCTCCCGCATCCGAGGCGGACGCTCTAACCACTAGGCCACCGAAGCGGTTTGTTTACTGACTGGAAGGCATTTTAGTTACTCTTTGTAACAGTGTCGCTTAGTACAGTTGTCTAAGTTAGAAGCTGTGCACAGTCAGTGATAAAGCATCTTTTTGAATCAAAGCTGTGTTGCTGCATGAAGTTTTATCACAATACTTTCTGCTTTGATTTCATCTGGGACTTATTACAATATTATCTATTTCTAAGCTTTCTGGACATAGGACGAAAGAGTTCTTTGTCTCTGGTAGAATTAACACATGATATATTTTCTTGACTGGCATTTGTAAGATTATTTGTTAGATGTTAATATTTTGGGATACATCATACAAAGTTGTTTTTCAGTTTGGCCAGTGCCTGTGAACTCTCTCTCTCTCTCTCTCTCTCTCTCTGTACTTATTACCTACAATGTAAAATTGCTTTCACTCCGAACTTTAGGGAAAAGTTTGCTCTACTTGTGATACAGAGACTATCAATATACTAGAACATTCAAGCTCATCAGCTTACCCATCATGTAAAGCTGAGTATTAAATGATACTAAATCATCACTACGAATATCCCACCCAATAAAGATTAAAATTAATACTGCACATAATAATACAATACGTGTGCAATAACTTATATTTACATGCGAACAATTCAAAGTGAAATATCTAAGACATAATGGAATTAATGTGTTTAATCTAGAAAAATTATTAATTGTTGCTCACAGAAGGTTAAACCATTTAGTGTATTGAAGTAACCACAAAAATATTGCACATTTTTCATGTTAATGTTAAAAATAATACATAATTCAAAATGCCGATCCATTGCTTAAGGAACGGAAAATGTACCATTTTTTTAGGACAAATTAAAATGTTCCCACTCTATTACAAAATAAATAATATTTCCCTTTCACACATTAATGTATAGCATATATGTTATGAGATGTGGCAGACAACTTCAGATAGCTTTTAATGTCTTATGCAGAATATGGGATAGTCAGTCACACCCATACTTCTAGTATGGATGCTTATACAAGTCATCATAGATATATCAAATGGAAAATATACCTTTTTAGCATCACATTTCTCAGCTTGTCCTTAGCCGCTGACTCATCTACACACGTTTGTCAGAGGAATGGTCATGTGAACATCTTTTCGACTATCAGGTGACAAGGCCCATTTGTAAAAGTCCATATAATTACCAAAATCAGCTGAAATCTACACTAATCTGCAAACAAAGTTAACAAAAAAAGAGAAAAAAGTTATAATGAAGAATTATATTTCAAGCACAAATGAACTATAATGACATTATGGTCAGCTGTTAAAACATTTCATCGATCCAACAACTTTACCCATGAACAGTTACGCTGGCAATAATAATATTCTGATATGATGTTAAGGGTTGTCCATAAAGCACGTATGCAAACAATTGGTGATTTTTTTACCCCTTTTCCATTACTCATTGCAAATCATACATTTTGTATCCACCCTTGCGTAAGTACATTGCTGAGTCACCACCCCCTTTCCAAGAATAGATGGGACAATTGAATTTTAAAAGATGAAGTTATTAGTAGTCATTAAAAATAAGCAGCGGTTTAAATTAATACCATGTAAAACAAACTTTGAAAATGAAAGTAGGAAAGTATTAACATTAACTATAATAGTGATACAAAGGTTGAATTTTACAGAAATCGTAACCAATGCTTTTCTACAGCAAATGTAAATATTTATCTCTAATAATAGTTTTAAACAAGTGACAGCAGCTAATATTTAGTTGACCTTAACGTTAATAGTCAAATATCAGTGACTAGAATTTTTATATCAACTTTGGAAAATTGGAATATTATCAGCCTTATCATCATTTGGAATGACTGGACCTCAAATTTTTATCATCAGCTTCGATATCATCAAAATCATGAACCATAACAGTTCTTTTCTCAGGTGACAATTTTTGTAAGGTGTGTGCGATCATGTGACATTTCATGATGGCTTAGGATGAGCAATTAATTTAAGACATGCTTCTGAATCTCACTTTTATAAAAGTAAAGGACAATAGGTGTCAAAAAGGCAATCAATGTGCCTATCCAAGTACAATACTGTCCCAGTCTGGCAAGGTATGGCCTCACAAATTCGCATGAGGCACCAGGGTCTGGAATGCATAATCTGTCGGAATCATGAGATAAAATAACTGGTCATGCCAGAAAATGAAGAGGAAAAAATTTCTGCAAAGTGCACCATGTGTAATAAAACTACAACATATCACACTTCATAATTCTAAGCAGATATTGACTCTGCCTGACATGGCATACCAGCCACTTTGCATCTAACTCATCTGCTAGTTATGTTTCTGACTTGACTAGTCTTCATAAACATCACAGTTATCAAGGAATATTGACTCCTATCGCTGCAGAACATGCTTAGCAGTTACCCTGCCACATACACAGGCTAATGCTTTTTGAATTTTTTTCAACACCTCCCACCTCCACTCAATGAATACATACTTTATGCTCGACCTATTAGTGTCACAGAAAAAATAAAGTGACAGAATGAACTAATCATGTCACTATCACAAAATTTACGAGTACATACATTATATAATATACAGGTGACCGCCCCAGTGGCCAAGTGGTTAGAGCGTCCGCCTCGGATGTGGAAGGTCATGGATTCAAACCACAACTGAGTCATACCAAAGACGTCAAAAAATGGTAATAACAGCTGCCTTGCTTGGTGCTCAGTATCAAGAGGTTATCGTTAGGACTGGTCGGCCTGGTGTCAGGATAATGTGACTGGGTCGAAGATGATGCTGCATGTCTGGGGAATGATAAACCAGCGCTAGACATCATTATAAGCTGCCACTGCAGACATTACAGTGATATGACTTAAATTGTTTTATAGCTATGTTAAAAATCTAAATCACAAACTATAATATACAGGCAGATGTAAAACTCGAACAGTACTGATTGTTATTGTCACCAGATATGGATATGCACTGACAAAGTTATCATTCAACTTAATGCATCTGTTGAACAGACTTTTGATGTTAATGATCAGCTGACTGTAAAATATCAATATGATTACCATCAAGGTTGTAAAATGTTTGTTTTAGGAGATTTTTGGATGGATTTTGGTACGTATAGGATATGGGAAGATATGGACCAGTATATAGACCCAGCAAAGTCTTTACAACTACTAAGGTAACATACATTTGAGTGATGAAGCTGTATAATGGATATTTATCATTTAAGCAGACCAAAAATGGTCTTAAAACTTGTGTAGTTATGTCACAAAATTTATGAGACTCAGTCAATTCAGTTTTTGATTTAAACTGATTCAAAATTTGAATTATTTCTTTCCTTTTGTTTTGATTTTCTGTTATCTACTATACATGAGTGCTTTGATATTTCAGGTCATAAAGTCTGCAATCAGCAAATAAGTTAATAAAAACAATGACCCTCAAGATATAATTTAAGTCTATTGTTGTTTGTATTAAAATGAATTTATTTTCCACTATAAATCAGATGGCTGTGAGAAACAAACAATAAACAGACGTTATGTACAGTCCTAGTTGTAAAAGGGGAGTTACTCTGATATTGCAGTAAGACCAGCAACAAAACAATAATCTGATAATGGCATATACTTGTATTAATGCTAGAAATTTAATGTATCATTGTGTTGCACAAAGTGTAATCAACTTGAAAAATGGATGCTACTTCTATGGCACTCATTATGCCACCTGTGCCCTACAGCAACAGAAACTTATAAGAAAGAATTAAAGAAATGCATTTGTAAATAACCACCCACGATGACTGAAGTTTCTCTGTGATTGTTGCTGAGAATGAACAATCAATATGAGGATGAAAGTACACATCAACCTAAGACTGTTTGAACAACAAACGGTGTTCCAATGGAAAGTAATAAATCGTGTACAATGCAGCTTTCAAGTCAACGCCTGTTAAATGCGAAAGCCACCAAAAAACGGCATTAACATGCTTCACATTTTGATTCTTATTTGCTACCATAGATTCGATTTCCTAGTCCTTGACCATCACAGTAATCATATGATCTAACTCTTGTATAACATTATCAGACAACAGGCTAAACATTTTGTTAAAGTGATAGAAATTTTAAGAAGATATTGATTCTATCTGAGAACATAGGTTAAGGATATTATTTTGAAACAGTAGTATTCATGGGTTTACTTATCAAATAGTGTACGCATCAGCAATCCTGACATTTTCCCAAAATAAACTGGTGATTTAGAACTAGTAACCTATGGTCATGTGGTATATATAAGTACACAATATGTGGTGCAATAGATAAAATAAATACTGAAAAGTTCAAATATCGAGATACCACAGAACCAGTATCGTCGGAAGCTAGGCCACATCATATTGGTTTTTCCACAGGGTCTCGTATCGTTACTTACAACTGACCTGTCATACATGTACTATTTATGTTGTCCAAATATCAAAAATGGGGAGGCAAGGGTCAGAGGAAACTCGGACTAATGTACTATATAATAACTACAATATAGCACATGTATGACAGGTCCATTGTAAACAACAATACGAGCCCCTGTGGGTTTTTCAATGATTTTTTTTTTTACCAGTCCTCGAAAATTAATAACGGTAATAAACTTAGAAGTGTTCTATTCGGAAAGAAATGTAATTGCCAGTACCCAAATAAAATGTAACTTATTTCTTAGTAACGCTGTCAGTATACATACTACTACGAGTCCTGCCGTGCAGATAAAATAATGCGATCTTATTACTAAACCACAAAAACTGATAACGGTCATAAATGGGTATGAGGCGTACTGTTTCGTTTAATTTCAGTTCTAATTTAAAAACGTGTCTATTGAAAAATATAAACGTACGAAGAATTCATAGATACGGTTATAATAATAATAATAATAAAACTAAAACTACTATTTTGTTGTTGAGTTTAATTATAGTAGCATTCGCACAATTGTGCATGTGCCACTTTTTTCTGACTGCACCGCAGCCTGCTAGCTGTTCCTGGGGAAGGGGATGGTGCCACCTCCCCCAGGCTTTTATGGATTCAAGGAACCCTGATAGTTTGGCAACCACTAGCGAAATAACCTTGCAATTCAACGAATCCACGAAAATTGATAACGCCACCAATGGCGGTCTAATTTCAAATAGTACTTAAAAAATTGTAATAGTAAACAAAATAAAATGCAATTACCAGCTTCGAAATGAAACGTACAATGAATTATTAATAACGGTTAAAGTATATACACTACCGGTCTGATAACATAATACTAAATTTCTAGCAGCACAAGTCTCAACGTCAATGTTATTTTCTAAAAACCACAATGTCCAATGAAAACCATCGTTTCAACAAAGTCATTTGCATATTTGCATAAATGAATATTTAATGACTGGTAGGATTTCTCCATTATCCCAAGTGCTCCCCTATCATAATCATCCAAGCTTTTTCATTGAAATTTATGAATTAGATGTTATAAAATAAATCGTTACGAAAGGTAATGCCTGTAAATGAATGTCATCTGACTCATGTATCAAACTGAGTAGCATTTGGCCAAATCTGTTTGTAGCTGTGTAGGCCATAATTTGCTATTTTGTCATGATTATATCTCAGTAGAATGTGAATTACTCTATGACGTAACATATCTACGCAGAGACTCGAGGGTTTACATAGCATGAATTCGTGAAATCTATATGCTGGTACATGTCATATGTCATGTACGGTACAAAAAATGTATATCGGATATCTGCGTGAGGCTCAGCAAGGGGTATGAAGATTTAAATATCCAGCATACAATAGGATTTAATCAAACCTCAGAAATACTAAAATATGAAACACTAAACCAACCAGTTCAGACAATGGGAGCTTGCCTTGAACCTATCGTCATAACTCTGAAGGCCCTTGCCCTTTCATTTTGGCTTTGCAGCTCACCATCCCCCCCCCCCGTTCGTTCTTTCGATCTCAAATATGGTAGCTGTGTTATGGTAGCTGTGTTAATAATACAAACACCTAGAGATACATGATTCACGCTATCAATAAAGAAGTACTTACGTGAATATATACTTGCACAGTACATAAGAGAAAATATACAGGGACTACTTAAAAGTATACATGCAGTACATACATAGCATATACTTGTGCAAGATTTAATAAAGTACACACACACACACACACACACATGCACACACACACACATATATATATATATATATATATATTGTAACCTCATGGGTCTGGAAAATTACTCAGGGATTTTATCTTTCTTTTTCAGACCTTGAAGCTACAAGGGTTCGTCTGACTTTAGCAATAGAGATAAAACAACAATAAAGAAAGATTAAAAATCCAGGACAGATTTATTCAAACATTCTCATCTGTAAAACAGAACTACACCTTTTTTACCAGTTTACAGATTCAACTTTTACTTAAAGAATTATACCAGTAGATAAACTGTAATGGATATATTTCGATTAGCTAAAAACCAACATAATTTACTACAAACTAAGCCTGAGTGTTAAACGTATATAATGTGGGCAATAAGTTTTGAATTTCGGAATCATAATTTGGGTTCCGAAATTCGTGTGTAGAAAATTCGTCTGCTTTTGGGAACTTGTAGTTTAAAGTCTAAGTTCCAAATTGTTCTTCAAAATTACATACATTAAATTTTCCTTCTGCAAGAATTACCTCTCTCATTTTTCTTGACTTAATCTTTGTTCTAGATCTTAACCAGCCCTTTTCCTCTATCCGCCTGCTACTTTATCTTTCTACCCCTATCTGTCACCGACTTGGGACAACGACGCTGTTTATATACAAGTTTGGCACGTGTAAGCATTCTGGTAAACAAAGCATTGATTGGTGGGTATTGCAATCGATCGGCCAATCCAAATCGACCATGCTGACGGAACATGACCGCACGACAGTAACACACAACTCGGTGTTTTAATTCTTCGAATTTAACCTAGTATTAGACAATATAATCAGTCATGACAAACCTACCCGAATATATTATTCTCATCTTTGAATGTTGTGCAGGTAATTTAATTTTAAAATCTTGTATTGTTGTACAAAATACGCGAACGGGTAACGAGCATTGTTATGTACGAGGGGACATCTCAAAATGGCTACGCTGGATTACAAGAACGTGTTGTGGGTAAAATCAGCTGATTCGAAGGTACATGAAGTAGCGGCATAGCAATATATATATATATATATATATATATATATATATATATATATATTACAATATCATGTTTTGTTTCACGGGTCGTGCATCCAACATATATACCTCTAGACTAAATTACCTAGACATACTTACACGCACACATACGTATACTATAAACATACCACACAAAAGTGCAAATTTGAAATTATTAATATGTGGTATATAGCTTTTATACCTTTTAGTGTCAGAAAATGTCCAATCAGTTTCAGTACATTTATTTTTGTTTAAACTTTATTTACATGTGCTGATAAAAGTTTGCAGGAATTCAGTAGGTAGACAACTTTGACTCCTCCAAGTTTTTGGAGATTTTTCACATGAAATCGTGGAACCTTAAAAGGGGCAAACATTGGGGTGTCTGATCAAACATTCTTGATAGGTTTCTAACCAGGGGAACCTTCTTGTTATTCCATTTTGTATATCCAGTGTTTCTGTTGTCGTTAGAGTTGTTGATATTCATACGCGTTGTTACGCTGTTGTCTATCGTCATACTTTATCAGTTTGTCTCAGGTGGTTGAGATTGTAACAAACCCGTTCATGTTCTTCGATACATATTGGCTAGTCTAACATTACGCACGAGGAAACTTCATAAAATTGCATAGTAACGCTGATCTTCACTGTACATATTTGTACCTCCAACAAGACAAGCTATTAAAAACTAAATTGGAATACATACAAATGAAAATTCGCAGATTTCTGAAAAGGCATGCACACATATATATTTAATATTAATTTTGCAGATGTAAACAATGGTCGAAATTCCTTGTTCTACATCTTGCTTTTCGGTAAGCAAAAACATCTTAAGATGAATATAGAAGAGTACATATGAGAAAATGGAGTAAGGTATTCTATCTTTATACAATGTTAATTCATTTAAATGTGCAGAAAGAATTAAATATTTCACACCAAACCTTGTTTTGACTTATATTGTCTTAGTGCTGCGAAAGAATGTTTGGAAGATCCTTTTACCCCAAAGTCCATACCCAATAACATCTTCAGTGAATTTTCTTTTAGTCGTTAGGCTAAGCACGTCTAACTGATTTATTTAATTTTTGAATACCATACTAATACACTGGTTGCGGCTCGTCAAGTTATCTTCTCAAAACCTGGGGCAATGTATGGCACCTTGTACGTGTGTAATGGTGTTTGCTCAGTTATGACATAGCAAGCAAATATTTGTTGGTACATACCGAAGATATTGCATCTCACAAGCAATCTGATCTTTTCAAGTTCAAGCAGTTCATTTTACTTTAATGTCAATAGCATGCATACATAAGTATGTGTGCACGTGCGTACACAATATATTTAATTATCTAAGTGGATGAATAAATTGGTGCACTGATAAATTTTAGATAGATGGGTAGATCTTTCATAGCTTTACCAGTGCCGGAGTAAAAATTCTAACCCGATTTGGTGTTCCGCTTCACTTTGGTAAGATTCTGTACTTGACCCTGGACACTGAATAGAGTAAAATGACTTTAGTCCAAAACATTAAAAATTACTTTGTATTTCTGTTCTTCCCATTAAATTTATCGCAGGATTGTATGATCATTTCCTGAAATGCCTATTTCAATGATTTAATATGCCTTCAACATATTTTACAGATCGTTCATTTCTGGACTATAAAGATTCACATACGCCCCCGGTTGATTGTATCCCCCTACCAATTTTAAAACAGAAAAGTATCAAGGATATAAAAAGTCCACCAAATTAAATCATGACATTGATTGATTTATAATTTCTAACGCGGGATCCTTAACACTGTCGAATAATCAGTGTTTCAACGCAAAGGGAAATTCCCGATGTAAACAAGCTGTCAGACTGCTAGCTGTCCTTTTCTCGTTTCTAAAATAGTCCATTTCAGAACAAACTGTGTCTTCTGCGTCCAATAGTTGACATGCCCAGTTTTAGTATTTCTGAAGCAAATTGAACAAACCAAATAAGTGGAACTCGTGCATGCATGTGTTCAAAGAGATGTAAATCCAAAATTTACGGAATTACTGAGATTTTCAAAGACTTTGAACTGCACCACATCTATTACTCGAAAACAGACTGGCCCAAGAAAATATGGCGACCGTGTTGGTAAAGAAACTTCCGCTTTATTCAAAATGCCAACATGTTGACAGTGTCTGGGACCCCCTGGCGAGAATCAGGTTAATGTGTATAAATCATTGGTGAAATTACTAAGTTTTGAGCATTTTTGGTGACTTCTGTTTTTAAAATCGGTAGGAGGGTACAAACAAACGGGATTGTGTGGGAATACTATTAAAAGTAATTCTTTTGTTTGTTTGATGTTGTTTTTTTTTCCTTTGGTACTTTTATGCTTCGTAATTTAATTGATACAAAACATGCTTCGAAATAATTCGGGTCTTCTTAAATATGCATACGAGCAAAGGTTACATTCCCGTTAACTAAGAATGGTTACAAATGTAAAGATCAATGCATAAATACACACCCGATAACTATGTGTGGAGAACGTACTTTCAGTCCCTAATTTACATTTCGTTACCTTAAATAGAGCATCCCAGTCGAGTGTCGACGGGATGAATGAGGGCTACGTTCGAGGTCAAGAAATAATACCAAACAAAAGAAAACTCGTTGCAGCGAATCGTGTGTTAATTATGAAACAGCAGCAGAAGGGGTTCGACCGACCAATAAAAAGTGGCGTCGACCTTGAGGGAGACACCCCACCCCCATCCCCAATCAAGGCCCCATTTTACAATCCGGGTCTTGTAAGTGTTGATTTTACCTGCAACAATGCTGATTTATTAGTTATCAAAGGCCAATCCGAGCCTTGTAAAAAAATAGCAAGAGGGAATGACTGCGCCCAAGTTGATTGACCTTGAATATCTACTGAATGACTTTCAAGGGTAATTCTCAGTTTTATTCATAGTTTTTTTTTTCCATTGTGCGTGAACACCCCCCTTGGATAATCACTAAAATGGAAACAAAATTTAACAACCAAATTTAGAGATTCAGAGGGCTGTCCATGCTGAATTTTAATTTTGTTCATTTGTAATCAAGCACGCACACTCTAAGTGAACTTCGGGAACTATAAAAAGAGTACCCCCTGAGCGGCTCGGGAGGAGGACCAGGCAAGTGCACCTGGGTTAAGTTTTACAAGTTTACAATTACCCATTCAATGATATTTCATCTTTTTTTCAGTCGATTACAGGCATCTCTATCCACCTATAATAAATATTTGCCTGTCGCTTGTTACTTGAATCGAACGTGAAGCAGGTTTCCACGTGATTATCTTGCATACAACTCTATATATCACATGTCGATAATGTGGTACAGTAATATCTGCATACAGTAAAAGATCGATTACTGCACATGTTACTTACCTTCATGCAATGTATACAGGCAGTGCTGTTCAAAGCGAACCGCAGAGAATGTATATCAGTACAGTCGCACTTATGAAAAGGCAAGCATAAATACATATAAAAATTAATAGTAAACGCGTATTTATAAAACACTAAACAGATCACAGGGAATTTATTTAGTATCTGAGCATTTTAAATTAATCCTGTTCTGTTATGTATATTGTAACAAGTATTGATTTGGCTCGAGCGTGGGAAACCCGCGTGTTATTATTAGCACGTCAATATGTGACAGGTATTTTTAGGTTGGGCTTATTTTTAGCAGGGCTTGACACTTGAACTGGGGACGTCTAAATTGTTTGTCGAAGTGGAATTCCGGCAATTCGCTATGGTAAAAAAATACGTTACACTACTGCATTTAGTAAAATATTGTATGTCAACTGACTTGCATGCGGGCGTGATAGCAGAGATGTTATTGATTGATGAAGAAAGATTTTAATTTTTGGTAACGTGGCTTCTATGTGGCTGAGTTTTATATATATATATATATATATATATATATATATATATATATATATATATATATATATATATATATATATACATATATATATATACATATACATATATATACATATATATACATATACATATATATATATATATATATATATATATATATATATATATATATATATATATATATCCCATTTGTGACAAGCTGCACTAAATTTTAATGAGTATAAAGATACTTTCTAGCAGCTGACTTTGAAATAAAAACGTTTATTTCTCTTGTTTCAAGATTAGTTGATCTAATTAGTCGTGGTGTTTTTTGTATTCGCCAGCTTTTCCACGTATTGTTTATTAGAGTTCACGTGATCAATAGCTAGCTCATCAGCGATAACGCCATTAAAACACTCATAAACAAATGGGTGTGCAAGATACATCTAATTAATTTTCTGCCAGGAATTCCAATAGCGATCCTGAGGCAACCCATGTTAATGACATTGCCAACAGATTTTTTAAGACGTTTGTTCTGATGCCACCGCCTCGGTTAGCTTAGTAATCAACGCATATCGGATGAGTCTTGAACTCATCAACATTAATGTCTTTTTCTCCCTGCTCCTTTTTCTAATATAACATTATTTTTCAGTAGAGGAATATCTCTTGATATAATCCTTAGCGTCTTTTATTCTGCTGTTATCATAAGCGTTTTGTTTCTCGTAATATCGTTTAAACGCAAGATGTTTTCGTCCACCACAATAAACACATAATTGTGTCTTCCGTTTCACGCGAACTCCGCAATTTCCAAGGCTACAACGATGTAAACTGGCCCTATGATAGCTACAGTACTCACCACGACAATTTGTTTCACAAGGTGTGACTGATCCGATCATGAGCCATCGACAACTATTTTTTGCTCCGGTCATCTTATATTATTCGGATAAAGTCCAATTGAAGAGAATAATTTTCGCAAATATATAATAATGAGTAATTATACTGTTGCAATGCAGCTGAGAGAACAGCAGTTTAGTCTAAACGGTATAAAACCACCAAAACCGAGATGAAGAATTGCATAACCAAATTTACGAAAAAAGATTAAATCATTATTAACCGCGACTGAACTTCAGATATTAGCTGATATTGAACCACAATACATCACCAGATTTGATTTTGATAGAATAACCGATAGATTAACCGATAAGATAAAACGTTCACCATTAGAGTTACAGTTACACGATTTTATCAAAATGGCCGAATATAAGTGCGCAAGATGGCGCTGTTCATGTCTGGTCAACATTTAGGAAAGACGGAGATGGTATTTTCGTTGACTCCAAAATCAATGACGAACGCGCAAGGACTATTATCAATAATCTTGTGGATGACAGCATGTACATATTTAGAATAAAATTTATTGTCGAACATGCTAGCCAAGATGTCCTAACTTGGATTATTCGTGATAAGCTCGATCCTGTTTAGGAATCATAGCAAATAACAATGTCGTCAGCGTTGACAAAAATTATAAACCAGGCACGTTTACCGGAATAAACAAACCATATTACAATAACGCGTATCCAGTGTCTGCTGTTGTTTATGAACTATATCGTATACAGTATCCTGTTATTAACGCTCTGCCACAGTGAGAACAGGCACGTCTCATTATGTGGCTCAGCTTGTCAGAGAACAATTAAAAAACGTGCCAAGTGGAAAAGGCTAACATAATCACGAATACAAATATGCACGAGTGGGAAGATTCTCTGATCGACGGAACTAAAATAACGGACGTGAAAACTATATTGGAGCGGCGACTAAAATTTCCAGTCGTGATAAAAACCAATGAGATCATATATCATTCTTGCAAATACTGTAGTATAGATCATAACAGTCAAGTCTGGACTGAATCAGAAACAAGGTTCCCACGAGAAAGAACAACTAGAGTTTATGACGCTGATATTTTTGAGGCGATTTATAATATTAGTGTGCGTGACCCTGTATAAGTTCTGCTATTTCACGGTGACGACGCAGATTTATCTGTGGCAGATACATCTGCTACAGATGAATCAACATTTGATCAATTTGTGCTACCGTCTGGTTTACTTTATCGAAGAAACCTCTCCAACGTGCCATGAAAAAATATTACGGCAAAATAAAAAAGCGACAGTGATGAAATACTCAATAACTGTTTTACTACATCGTCTGTTGTGGCTTATTTAGCACAATATAAAAATGCATGGCATCCACCACCAAAAGAATTTCTCGATGATCTATCACGATCTTGTGTCGAGTTCAGGCACGACTGACTTTAGAACACAAATATAGTTCCGCCGATATGATCTCAGTTGAGAATGTTGCTTTTTACCCGGCTAGTTTTCTTGGATACTGTGATTGTAATCAGTATTTTGCATGATTCGGTCATCCAACACACGAAATGACCAGAACAGCAATAAACTGTCCGCTGCTGGTGGGTTTCCTTCTGACTGGACTTGCAGAGATTGAATCATTCGAGTTTTCGGCAAATATTCATCCGGTTGTAGCTGCCTGGTTCGTTCGTCATTGTAATAAACCGGATACCAAAATCTCAACAGTTGTTGTGAAAAAACGTCAGCGTGACTGGGTTCCAATAGTGCAACTTCTAAGACAATATTGTTGTTGTTGTTGTTCTAGGGTTTAACTCCATTTTCAGCACAAGATAGGCTATACATGGTGGCCAGTATAAAAGGTGGAGGATGAACCCGGGAAAACCCCAGAAAAAAAGTATTGACCCACTAGAAGCTACTGGGAAGCTTTCTCGCATACCTACATTGGCCGAACCTGAGACTCGAACCCATGCAGATAGAGGTGAGATGGCAATGATCAGTAACGCTGAATGCTTTGGACCACTCGGCCACTCAGGGCCCCCAATCTGAGATATTACCATACAGGCCACAAAAATCTGTCTGGCTTATTATTATTATTATTATGGGTAAATTTACATTCTCTGCGTCATCTGATAATTAACACCGCAACACAAAATTAATCATGGACCAAACAGAATTTAATTTTGTGATCGCAGATACAACGTCCAGAGGAGTATTGATGTTGCGGCAAATTTCTGTCATTCGAGATGGAATAAATATTGGCACACTCGTTATCTACTACGTAGGTGATTCGACTCAGTTCACTCATTTGAGATCTTCCCTGTTCGCATATTCATCAATAAATCTATTATCGACGATCAACCGATTTCGGGCTGATGCTGTTAGAGTCGCCACGGATTGTTTTTTAGATAAGTCGATAGAAAATGGATATTGTGAAACTATTTATCGACATAGCTCCGCTGTGTAAGGACGCTATGCGTCAGAACGGCGTCGAAGACGCATGCACAAACAGTTACCGTGTAACAGCCGACAATAGTTGGGGTCATTGGAGAACAAAGTGTGTACAGATATGTAATTATTATGAATCAGCTGATGTTAAGCCAGTCGACGTTTATTATCAAAGCGATAAGTTATCAGAACCATCATCGTCACCGCCAGCGAATGATCCAATCGCAAGAAATAGCACGGTTTATCTTAATGATCATGATGGTTCTGGTAAAATAGAATTATTTAGAAACTCAGATATGATTGTGTTAACGCCAACTCACCGTCTTGTCAGAGAGATGAAACAGAGAGGAGTTAAGTCACGCACATATCATATTTTACCTTATAATAAGGAGGGGTGATACGTGGACCCCCATGCAGATGGGTAAAAAATATATTCCTAAAATTATCATCTATGACGAAATATGTACTGTGTCCAAAGATGTTTTTAAAATTTTACTCGAATGGCTGTTGACGAAAAACACGGCAATTATCATGTGCGGAGATCAAGGACAGCTCCTCTTTTTACAGGAGAATCACCGCACACATGGCTAAATCCAGGATGATGAGCCTATAAATCGAGTCTGTAGATTGCAGGCAGTCCAGTAGATCTTACCAGGCTGAAAAATGTACGTGAATGGGTTGCGAGTGTCACAAGATGAAGCCGGGTTGGGACTGGATTAGGAAATACACCAAAAGCATCTGCGTTTATAAGATGGCTATTTATAAACGCAAACTAAATATTAACAAATCTGACACCATTATAAACAAAAAGATATGGAAAATTATAAAGTTCCTAACATGGAACTATCAACAACAATTAATTCAACGAGAAAAAACTCAAACATGAATTTAACAAATGGAATTTCAAACAAACGCGAATTAAGTCCTATCACCGATCAACAAAATAAAAGTATATGATCTACACACCAATATAAACAAAATCTTGAATATTTCGTTCATACAACGATATTGAAATGCATGTAAATTTGAATGTATCGTTCATATAACGATATTGAAATGCATGTGAGTTTTAATGTATCGTTCAAATAACGATTTAGAAAAGAATGTAAATTTGAATGTATCGTTCATAAAACGATATTGAAAAGCATGTAAATTTGAGTGTATCGTTCATTTAACGATATTGAAAGGAATGTAAATTTGAATGTATCGTTCATATAACGATATTGAAATGCATGAAATTATGAACCTATCGATCGTAAACCGATATTGAAATAGGAATGAATGAAATTATGAACCTATCGATCGTTCATATAACGATATTGCAGTAGGAATGAATGAAATTATGAACCTATCGATCGTTCATATAACGATATTGCAATAGGAATGAAAATGTGCTCAGAGAACAATAGTGAAAATAACATGGAACACATATATATAACTATCGTGGCGCCCATTTGAAGTCCAAGATGTAACTCCGGTTCCACTCGCTCTAGTCAATGGTCAGAAAAGCGCCCACGCATGGCCCGCCCCTCTCAGTCTGTTGAAGGATCCCTCGAGAGCTCTCACATTTAACACAGACCCGATGGTCGCGAAGCCTTGGCCCCTCGCATCGAGAAAACCAGTACACTCTTCCGATCCAACGTCACCATAACACAGCGTATCCGTCACACGAAACCACACAGAGTTCTGTGACTCCACATCAAACCATTATAAGGCATGGCAGCATGTATAAGGCAGCTCTACAGCTGGTGACTCCACATCAAACCATATACAAGGCATGGCATAAGCCAGCTAAACTTACAACAACTAAACCGTGTAGTACATATGACACGGTTAAGTACTTCTGCATTGATATATGTTGCGCATGCGCGCACATGAATTCGTTACTCATTACATTAATGGTTCGATGCATGCAGCGTATAATTAAATTCAATTTGTCTGTTCAGTTACAACAAATAGCAAACTCGAATCAGACTATAGTATTTCTAATATGGCGTTGTATAACCTAGGTATTGACTCTCTGTAGAATTTAGAATAAATTCTAAAACATCTAAAGTATGAAACAATTCTGTCATATAAACGGAATAGTAATAAAGAATACTTAAATTTCATTACCTCTACAGCTGGAGATTTGCTCCCGCAAAGGGTTTTATTGGTGTGGTCCATCTCAGAATTAACATCATTTGACGGACCCCTAGTTCCGAAAGTTAAAAGGTTTTTATGTTTATTTGTTTTTCCCTCGATAGTGTGTATGTTTGTTTTATTTATTTTAGAAATTTCATTTTGAAAGATTTTGATCTAGGGTTTCTACACCTGCCTAACTTGTGTATCATTTCTCCTCAACCCAGGCTGGTTTTTGGAGTTAATTATACAAGTGATCCAGGCCAATGGATCAATAGTGTCCAGTGTGTGCTATGTATTTATTGCTGTATTGTTTGTATGTTTTTATCCCTTTGTGTTTTTGTACGGACTGGCTTATATGATCAAATTCCATTCGAGTTCTTATTTTACTTTGTTGGTGTTTTTAGAAGCATTTTAGTGTAGGTAGTAGGGTGGAAGATAGTAGGTTTTTATGTGTGTGAGAAGGTGTTGAGTGTGTTCTTTTCATTGTTATTTTGTTGTGTTAGAAAGATGAATAAGGAGGTATATAATAGTATATACTGTCGTACAAGGATCTCCTTAGGTGTGCCAAAAAAAAATTCAAATATTAGCGTCAAGTTAAAATCATAATTTCTGAGGTTTTAAGTTAAAAATCTTCCCTTCTCGTTTTCATAATGGAGTTGATATATAGTATTAATTCGTTATATATTGTCTTGTCCTTGATGATATTTGTAAATAAAAATTGTGAATCATGTACTTTTCCATATTTATGTGTGATTTTATTTTTTAAAAGTTGTCTTTCTGCATAATTTTTAGGACATCGTAGTATCAAGTGTCCTTTTGAATCTATATGCTTTTTTCATAGTCTACATTTTGCTACCGCATTTATTATATGTCTAACAAAAGCAGTCTCACCTGTCATCCAGCTTTCGTGTAGGTATAAAAATAGTCTACCTTGTATAGAGGGTGTTTTTATTCCTGCAAAGTTTTTCCAGATTAATGTCCAATTTAGGTTTGGGTATTTTTGTTCTATTAATCATTTGTCTTGACAGAATATATCGTTTAGAGTTTTATATATAAACTTTTTTTTATCCCATATATTTTGATTATCTCTATATTTGTATAGTAGTTAAGTTATTCTTTTACATCTTCCAGGCGGTTTTAGTAGTTTTGTTAATAAATTGTTTTTATATACTGAATCGTTGAAGCGACATAGGTATCCAAATGTATATATATATATATATATATATATATATATATATATATATATATATATATATATATATATATATATATATATATATATATATATATATTGCCTCCCATGGTAGTTGGAGTGTATTATTCAAATATTTAAATCTATTTAAAATGATAGTTTTCTGTATTAAGCTTAAATTAGGTATGGCTAATCCTCCTTTGTCTTTAGGTCTGCATATATGCTGTTTTTTTAAATAGTGGATTTTATTATCCCAGATAAAACTCAGTATTCGCCTTTCTATATTGTTAATCATGGCTTCAGTTGTATCGTGTTCATTGTTTAATTCAGTTGACTATACATGTAGGCATTAGCTACCTGTACTCGGTCCATGAGGTTAATCCTTGTGTGCAACCAAGTTTCAATTTGTGCTTCTATCTTAGTTAGTAACTCATGATAGTTCTTGTGAGTAGAGTTGATTCCAAAATAAATTCCTAGTGCTTTTACTTGTTTTTTAATTAAGTTGGGGTAATCCAGGGTGATTACCTCGCCAGTTTCCTATTAATAAAATTTCTGTTTTCTCATGATTGGTCGCTGAACCAGATGCTTTTCCAAATTTTGTGAATTCATATTGTAGATGTTTGAAATAAAATCCATCTCTGGTAAAGTTGGTGCAGTCGTCTGCATGTAATATAGTTTAAAATTCTTCTTTCAAATTTGGTATTTTTATTTCCTGAATGTTGTTGGTTTGGTTGATATTTATGCTCAGGGATTCTATTGCTATTACATATAGCAGCATAGACAGGGGGCACCCTGTCTAACTGATCTTTTTATATTAATTTCCTTAGTAAGCGCTCCATTTACTATTATTTTAGAGGTGATATCTTTATACATAGCTTTGATCCAGTTTATCAAATTTTGGTCGAAGCCACATTTTTCTAATGATTTAAAAATAAAATTATGTTCTATTCGATCGAACGCCTTTTCTTGATCAAACAGGTACATTATTCCCTTTTCTCCTTTATCATTTAAAAGATTTATTATTTCATTAATTGATAGAGTATTATTCGTAATATTTCTTCCCTTCTCCCCACAGCTCTGGTTTATATCTATTATCTTGTTTAAACAATTTCGTATTCGATTGGTTATAATTTTGCTAAAGATTTTATAGTCGTTATTTAGCAAGATTATCGGTCTCCAGTTTTTTATCAATTCTTTGTCTCCCTTCCCTTTATAGATTAAAGTAATAATTCCCTCCCTTAGTGTTTTCGGCATATCCCCTTTTAACAGTATATTGTTATATAATAGTTCTAGAAAATCAACGATTCGTATTTAAATGTAATATAGAAGTCCGAGGTTATGCCGTCGGACCCTGGTGATTTCTCTTTTTGAAGGCTATTAATTGCTTCTAAGATTTCTTTATCGGTGATAAAGTTTTCGCATTTCTCCTTATCTTCTGTAGTAATTTGCTCATAATTAGTCTTTTCTATATAATTATTATTTCCTTGTTGATATTTTGAGATTCATATATTTTTGTGTAGTATTGTTTTATATATTGTAAAATATCCGTTTTATTTTGGTGGATTATGTCATTTTCATGTATTGATTCTATCTTTTTATTTTCTCCCCTTTTAATTTCCATTCTTCTGTATAGCCCTCTCCCTTTTTATATATATATTCCCATATTTCCGTGATCTTATTTTTATTCCCTATGTAATCTCTTTCAATTTTCTCCCATTTATTGATTACTTCATTATCTAATTTTGTTATTGTCCTTATAGATGTCATTATTTCTAAATATTTTTCCTCTAGACATTGTTGCTGAAGCTATTTTGTCTTACTATGATATTTCGTAATTCGTTTAATTTCACTTTTGATTGTTTCCCAGTCTTTCATTATGTCCCCAGTATACTTTTCCTTGAAAATCTTGAGGTATGTGCGAACAGTGCTCACATACAGATCATCCTGCATGAGAGCACTGTTCATTTTCCATACTTCCTGTCCCCATTTTAAAGTGTTCAAATAGTTATTTCAAGTAATACTAATTTATGATCTGCTATTTTTCTTGTAGAAGTTCACATTTCTTAATTGTATTTGTCTCGTTTTTAGATATGTAAAATGTATCAATACGACGTTCTTTATGGATTTCATATTTAAACATATATTCCCTCTTATTATTATTTAAAAATCTATAAGCGTCTACAATATTATTTGTTTTTATGAAAGTATGGATCCATTTAAATAGTTTTTTTTTATATCATTTTCCGTCAATCTATCACTTTTATCTTCTTCTGTTAGTATCCAATTAAAATCTCCTCCCATTATACATGGTTCTAAAACATATTTTTGAGTATAATGATTTATATTTTGAATAAATGTAGTTTTCCTGTTATTTACACCTGATGGCGCATATATATTAAAGATGTTCCATTTATTTATTTTTAAGTGAATTAGACGTCCTTTTAGTTCATTAGGTAGTTCCATATTTTCAGGGTTGAATCCCTTGGCGGTTTGCCTGATAATTGTAGCCACTCCAGCTCTTATGTCTGTAGGGTGGTTACTAATAAAGATTAGTGCATTTAGTTCTTCCTCTAATCTTTTCATAATGTGTTCCGGCATTCCGTGCGTTTCTTGCATTAATATTATATCACAGTTATTAGCTTGTGCTATGATATTATCTATTTTATTATTTATACCATTAGTGTTCATAGTCAGGATTCGCAGGTTTGATTCCTCCATCTTGACTATGGGCTAGTCGTTAAGTTATTATTTTGTGTTAGTAGGTTCTAGTTTACATAATCGTTATTTGGTTATTTTACAATTTTGCTAGTGGGTAGTTTTTTTTTTTTTGCCCTGTATTCTAAGATGCTGATTGTTCTTTTATCTTCTCTACTGAGACTGACTGTTCGTCTTGTTTGCTCTGTTTCTTTTGTTTCTTTTCTGGATTATCTTGTCTCGTTTCCTGGTGATCCAAACCCGTCATTAATCTCTTCTTCTGACATTGTTCTGGGCGTTGATGCTGTCCTTTTTCGTTTTTGTGTTATTGTTGGTGTTACAGGCTCTTGTCTTGGTTGAGTTGTTGTTGTTACCACTTGTTGCTCCATTGAAGTGTCTGTGTCCATTGTCTCTTCAACAGTCGATATATCTGAACTTGTCTGTATATTGTCAAGAGTTTGCTCCAAATTGTGTGGTGTTGCTGTTTTTTGTGTCTCTTCGAGGACATAAAAGGGGTCTGTCTGTCTCTCTATCAGTTTTACTTCCTGCTTCTTTCCTTGTATTTGTCTGTCTCTAGCTCTTGCCCTTTTCTTTTCTGCTGAGCTAGTTTGGTCAGCAGATTCCCATTTATCTTGTGAGCTTCTTGCAGTGTCATTTTGAGTTTGTAGATCTTGTTCAGGTTCTGGTACTTGTACTAGAATCTTTTCTGTCACTGTATCTGTTCCCTTGGGTACTGAACTGGACAGTGCTTCAGCATATGATTTTGGGGCTGTGTTAATCTGCCTTTCTGTATCCTGCGGTGGTGCTTGTTGCTTGCATTCTCTCAGTAGGTGTCCAGTATTCCCACATTTGTAGCATTGCCGGTCGTATTGGCATCCTTTATACCACGATTTTATAATAAAACCCATTATTGTAGTGGCAGCTTCTTTACGTCTTCCGGGGTGAGGCTCACTATCCTCACTCCTGTGTATACTGAGGGGAATTCCCATTATGTGGCCATTTGTGCAGTAGTGATTTTGATGCCGTACTTATTTTGCAGTTTGTTCGTTAATTCGATCGTCGGTATTTCCATTGGGAGTCCCGAAAAATGCACATCTATCATTCTATGTCCAATTTTCTTGATCAAGGGCGGCGGGGCGTAGATCTTCACTGGCTTGCCTCTGAACTCGATTGTCTGATCATTGTCATATAGTGGCTTTCCTCCTTTTGCGAAGAGGAAGTATAGCCCTCTGCCACCATTTTGTAGTCCTTTGATGTCGTTAGTTTGTGTTCCCTTGCCTATTAGGTACTGCAGGATCTCGGCTGGGCGCGGCCTTTCTACCTCATTAAAGCTTGTAAGGTCCAACACCTGGCACCCTGGTGATCTATACGCAAGTAGTAGTCTTCCACTGTCTGTATTCTTTAGGTCTGTGGGAAAGTAATTTTTAATCTTTCCTCCAGTTTGTTCTTTAGTTGGCATTGCCATTTTGGGCTGTAAAAACTACCCACTTCATTTGATAGGGGTTAAACACCCTTAAACTTCCAAAATGCAAAAAAAAAAAAAAATAATAATAATAATAACAAAAATTTACACAGTATAAATAATGGCACCTTACAAAATATAGGATAAAGTATACCTGGAGATCCTGTATGAAAATCACAATCAATCACAATGAATCACAGAATAATAATCCTTAAAGCAGGGGTCCTATAAAGGGGTAATCTTTCTGACAAGACTCGTCGTAATGTAATTTGGTTATAGAGAATTTGCTCTATATGTACACTAGCTGTGACAGATATGCGCAGCTAGGTACTTAGGTTTTCCCGCTGCAGTCAATTTGCTCGTGCAGCATGGTCTGAGTTTCGCTCAGGGTTTCGAAATAACTAGAGCCGAAAAAATATACCACCTTCGGGTGACGCTGTACGTGGCAACGAAACCCGAGTACATATTTGACAATATATACATAATGATATTACTCATACACAATTCCGTGACAGCGAGATTATCACATGTGATAACCGCGTTAAACAACGAAGTCAAAACCGTGCTGGGATGGGTGATGGTAGCACCAGATACTGTAGCACTCCGAAATAACAACGATCCATTGGGTGATGGTCGTCATGTATCACCAATATCAAATTCCGGCCGCGTTGACCTCACTGATGTCATTGTGGTCGTCGGCAGCGTTGTGTTGGCGATAATCTGTTCCAATCGTGTCGTTATTTCTGCGGTCATTATTATCTATACTGCGGATTCTAAATATGGCGTTGGCAACGTTGGCAACATTGTTGCCTGCATGGGCATGGTTGCGTTCATGTAATACCAATAATAAATATCTCGAATTGTACTAAATTCATTGTTTGATATTGTACCGTCGCTTAACCTCACGGACAGTATCAATGATATATTTATACAGGCATACGTCGTCGCCCACGTTATTTCGGTGTGCTCATGTAATTTCTTACCGGTACATGAAATAATATTAAGGATACCAACAACGCCCACAACATCTCCGACACCGATTCCAACCACGGGCGATATCACGTGCGTCGCTGATAACGTACCATTAAAGTCGTTGTTCAAGAGACCAGCGAGAACACCGTATCTACAACATTGTCGATGACGATGATTCGTCTGCGATATCATTTTTGTTTTGTCGTGTGCTTATCAATTATTTCTTCCAGGGATGCCTACCATGTACATGCTTGATTATATCATAAGGACTGCGTGGGATTCATTGTCCTGCTATCTTAAATACTAAGTAATCAATAGAGATGTTTACGCGACAAATTTCAGATACACCAATACGTCGTTGCAGTGAAATCTTTATCCGCTGGCTCCATTATGAGTGTTTTCTCGGTACTTTGATTTAACATGACTGACACGGTTCTGGAAAATCCATCGGTGAAATGACGCCATGGAAATGTGGTAAATATCCTAAATTTCGCAGAGCTAATGACGGAGAGCCTTTTACACCCCGGTGACATCAGCGATATGTTTGAGTTAATTTTGTTCTGACCATTTTGGTGATCCACTGTCTAATGTCGACGACATTTAGAAATCCAAAAAAGTCATTAAGGTCTTCTATGTATGATTCTGCGATGATTTGCAAACGTGGCTACATGATTATTATCTCCGATTTCAATATGGCTAATCCATCACGCATTGTTATTAATGAGGTCCTAATCGTGATGACATTGCTGTCCACGTATTTCCTCGTTGCAGCGTCATCGTCCGATTCTGGTTCTCTCAAATTAGCAATTTTACTCCGCCAATGCTGATTTTAGCAGTCATTGTATCGCCGGCTTTAGCAACACGTTTAAAGATCTTTTATATGGTCCACTGATACGCTCGAGTCTTTGATTTTTCCACCATCAGTAAATACAATGTCATCGTTGGTCGCACCTGAGACTTGCGGGCTAATATCGACCCACATGATCTTGATTGTCTTTAGCCGCCCGTGCTGATTCTGAAAAACAACAACCTCATCCGGATCAACCCCGGGGAGGGTCATAAGATCAGCAAGTTCATCTTGTGTTGCATACGCTCACAGATCAATGATGCTGGGACCCTTACAAGTAGCAGATCTTCTGTAAATATTTACTATTATAAATTAATAACCTGTTTAAAACGACTGTTGTTACACGACCTGGATGCTTCTGATGTCATTCTGTCATAAAACGTGTAATATTTTAATCTCTCAGCAAAAACAATACCACAAAATTCTATTAAAAACCATTGTAAATTCTGGTAGTGTTTTCTATATTATGCTTTATGTCTTGCGGATCATCTATCCTGAAAATGAGTCTTTTGGGGATGGACACATGGACACGTGTGTGTGTGTGTGTGTGTGTGTTTGTGTGCGTGTGTGTGTGCGCGCGCAAAAGGAATACCTAGAAACAACGAATAAAGTGTTTTTTGCATCAAAGGATTAACAAAAGCGTGTTTCTATTGAACACGTATCAGAAACTTAACTGCTCTTAGCTTAATTATTAATGTCATCAATAGAAGTAAATGATGCGATCCTGTATTTCATTGCCAGAGACCGAAATGTCGTTCTGCTTTCGAGGTATTTGTAATTTGCACAACAAATGAGGAGAAACTGATTCACAATAGAACTTTGAAAGCTTGCGAGCTTGAATATAAAATTGTCCTGGTAAACCATTCAGAGGGATTGGTAGTCAACAAGGCTACATATCTTCACACAAATATATTCCAAGGGATTTCTAGCAACCTGGTAATAGTTTTCAATATTTTCATGCGTAATTTAGAAAGCTAAATAATAATAGTTGCAGACTTAGACGAGAGTTTGTAGACAGTAAGATATTAGCGAAAGCAACATAGGTGTTATTATTCACTCATCATTATACAATTATTTTGAGAAAGTATGCATCTCTATACACCGATTTGTATCAATGACCTATTATTTTCATGCCGACCACTGTTCAAATTTGGTAATAAAACATAAATAAATAAATAAATAAATAAAAACAAATGTATCATAATTCGTTACTAATTGTTTTCAACTTGCGAAAAATACATTTTTGATGCATATATTAATTATAATTATAAATTGGTACATTAAATGTATACATTAGAAAAATTGACATATTGCATGCAAGTAGCATCATTGATGAAAGTGATTACTGAGTGATACAGCTAACAAGCAATAGGGCAAAAGCAAAGTTAGAAAAGTACATTTTGAAATAGTGAGTTGTTCATATACTTCCTTTTGTTACCAATAATTTGGAACGTTTTAAGTCTGACGAGTCTACAACGGAACACAACGCATAACATTTACAGGGAAGCATACAGAGGTTGGCATAAAAAGAAGTGCATACTAAATGAGACTGAGGGTTCAGGGATAAACCAAATGATATGGAACTATAATATTGGCATACGATACTAATAGGAAAGAGTGGAAGAATATGTCGACGGCAAGCATTTTTATCAATGGAAAGTTTACCATTTTTGCAAGTGTACTTAACAATGTTGAATCTTTTTGTAGTGTTCTTCGACATCAAGATTTTATACTATAGACGGTTCTCGATGTTTATTATTAAAATTCCGGTTCTTCCTTTTCACTCGTTTGTAATTATAATTCAGATCCTACTTTTTCCAACGTCCCAAAAAGAGTAAATGTACATTAACCCTAAATGAAAGACATCACTCATTGGTATATTCAATAACATTCTTCTTGAGCCTTGAACAAATTTCTTACAATAATAATAATAATAATAATAAATATAGATAGGGCCATGTCTTGATAAAAGAATGCTAGGAAAACATGAGCGAGCTTGAAAAAAAGAGATACGGTAGCCCAGATAGGATTTCAAATGTGAGACTGAATAAACAGAAAGATGAATTCTTGCGGGTAAAGAGTGATGATATATGCCCGATAAGCTTAACTCACTTATAATAATCAAACAATGTCATCAGTTTTAAGGATATGCAAAGAAAGGAAGAAACCGATAATAGAGATGGTCCATTAACGGTTTAGCGAATTTATAAAGGCTTTTCAAGAGTGAAAATAAATATCGACAAAACTGATTGTGTGGCTCTATTAAATTGGAAGCTGTGAAGAAAATAACTAATAACAAAAACAAAACAATAAACGATGTTTTGCGCAGCTAAGTCGTTTACAGCAGGGAACATGACTTAAAACCAATCTGACAGTCCCCTTAAAACCATAAAAACATGAATTAAAAAGTGTTATGCAGACAAACACTTACTGACTCTGACTGGGAAATAAGCATTGTAAGGAAGTATTCAACAAAATAACCTGTACAAAGAGAGTGCTCTAACAGATAACGCATAAAGCAAAGTTAACACAATAACGAAAAGCTCAGAATAATTGATCTGACAAGACATATAAGTTTATATACGCTGAAAGACAACGCTAACTAAACCGTACACTATAAGCTGACTTGAACGGAATGTGACTAGACCTCGCAAAACCGGAAATGCAAAAATGTGAATGATTTATACATATATCATTTCCTTACATGTTCATCGTTTGATCTATCTGATCCCCAACAAAAGAGCATTTACAAGATACCTGATAGCCAATCCAAATAAGTCAAAACATGAAACAACGCATTCTGAAAAATCCATAGTAGAACACTTGAACATGTAAGATTACAAATTTTATCAATGGGAATGATTTTGAATAACGGCCGTTATTCATCTGTATCTAATATGGCTTTATCACAATATATCCATGCACTGACAGCTATTGTAACAAACTGAAAAGAATACAGATTATATACACTTCGTTTTGTATTGACGGTCTTCAGTATTTTCAGTTTCATTATTTTCTTATGTATCCTTAAATCCATTTATTTAACAGTAACAAAACTTCAATTTGTTTAGACAAAGGCAAACCTAATTTAAACAGTAACAATACAAATTCATATTTCTTTGCTGTTTGCTGAACAAAAATGATTTTCTGCCATGTATCAAGTTTTGTCATGGAGCCGCGGCAGCTCACTAGGTAAGTCGTTGGACTCGTCCTCCAAAGATCGCGGGATCGATACCTGTCCAGGCCAATCACAGTCAGCTGCTTCAGTGTGTTCTTTGAAAAGACGCATAGTTGCCATTTCCTCAGCAAAATGTGCCGCCAAAACATCAACAGAAACACAGAATTGAGGTATAATTATAGATCTCTGAAAATATCATGAATTTCTGGTTTTACTTGTTACCTTCCTTGAGCTATTCCTTTCGAGAGAATGGGACCATTTTCAGCCAGTAAGACAAGGGGCCATACACAGAAGTCTACAATAGTCCCGGACTTGGTGTAAGCTCTGTATAGGGAGACATCAAACCTGTCCCCTTCCTTCACGCAAGAAATTACTATTGGCGGATCTTGCACACTCATGAACCACATTATTTCTACACAGTTTAAAGTGTAAGTCGAAAGGTACTTATTTTGCGGGTCGATTCCGTTCGGAACCAGTCTCCAGTAGTCCTTCTTCATAAATTTCTGAAAATACAACATTACAAAAATAACTTTAAACCAATTATTCCACCGCTTTGTACATTCGATATGATGTCTCATTATCTCATTACATCCGACTCTGCCATCCCCAGTACAGGTGGATACTTTTTGTTTCGTTTCTTATTTAAGTAATAGGTACACTACGTAAACTAAATTTATTCAACATTCGACGTTTTCTTCAGTAATAATTGCCAGTTTTTGCATTTGCCTTGAAATATTTAGGTTATGTTATTATTGTTGGTGAGATAACGTCATTTCTCAGCTCAAGATAGGCTATAAATGGCGGCCAGTATGACTGGTTGAGTAAGAACCCACAAAAAGCTCGGTAAGAACAACCGACCCATGGGAAGCTCCTGGCATGCTTTCTCATATACAGACATTGGCCGAGTCCAAGACTCAAACCCTCGCGGACAGACGTGAGATGGTTGTGATCGGTAAATGTGACCACTCTGCCACCCGAGGTCCCAACTTAGGGTATGTGGAAAGAAGAAACTATACGAAAAATCAGACGTTTTTTCAGTCGTCAGAATATAACATTTTGAAACATTTAAAGGGAATGCTTCTCGATATATTTTTAAAAGAACTTAACAGAATAACTGGTCTCAAAGTTAAAACTTACATCACACACTTCTTTGATCAAAGCGAGAGCGTCTATCTTTAGCCTTCTTGCAGCAAGGCCCTTTATGATTCTTTCTTCCTTTTCACCTGTAATAAACTTAATATATGCATCAGCATTAATTAAAAACTATAAAGTTCAAATAGAAAATTGTGTCTTGATCTGACTAAAATTAAGTTCTTTTTTGCTTTAACACACAAGTACACAAACTACAACAAATGGAAGAACATGGAAAGTATTACGGAACTTTCAATAGCTGTTTTTGTTATGGAAGACTACATAGTTACATTTAATTGCAACGGCTCATCTTCCTGATGTATTTTGCAGCTGTCTCAATTTTCCTTTTCTATTATTAAAAACAATTATTAACCGGTACGATATATCACGGTTTTGGTTAACATGCAGTATAATATATATATTAAAAATAACGGGGCTTTTAAAGTGTTGGTATAAGGCAATTTGATATACCAATACTATTGGTATATCAAATTGTGATCCGCCCATGGCGCAATAACACGCATAAATAAATAATTCTTGGAACTGTGTGCTGTTGGGTCTATTCCTATAGATGAATGGTGAATTTCCACTCATTAATCTTTAGTGACGTATGAAAAAAAAATCGATATGAAGTAATACTGATCCCAGTTTTCTAAATGAATCTAACATGATACACAATTTAATAGCAATCCTTTCTTTTTCCGTTTCCCTCTCCCCTCTCATGCACAAGGGACAAACTATACAGAAATCTGGAGTGAGAGAAAAAGAAATTGCCCAGGATAAAAAGCCTTGAAACTGAAATTACACCAAGTGACCGACAATATCATTCTTCATAACGGTATGTTTATACTTCCCTTGGGACCTCTCTAAAGTGTATATATAATCAATGATACAAAGTTGCAATTGCAGGTCGACACAGTAAGGCAAATATCTTGGTTACGGGACAAACATATGTAATGTATTTAAGGCTTTGCAGATGTTGTTTCTTAAACCTATTATAAGGTTCTAAAATTCGATTATTATTAATTAAATATGAAAATATCCAAAGGCCTCTCGAAAATCCATGAAAAGACGAGAATAGAGGATTTTCGCTTGTGCAATACCACAACGTCTCTGGACATATGAAGAATGATGGTAAATGTTAAGACAAACCGACCAAAGGCAGAGAGAGAGAGAGAGAGAGAGAGAGAGAGAGAGAGAGAGAGAGAAATTTATGGTCGGTAGTAATGTTAATTAAAGCAGAATAATGACTTAGATCAACTTTAAATACATTGGAATATTTTAATTACCTCTTGTTGTTTCGTCGTTTTGCTTAGAAAATTACACCCCAACTTGTCCACGCTAATTTCCTTGCGCTTTGTACGTCATTGTATTGATGAACGTTCATTATTCAAGAATCAATATTTATGAAGGCCTAGTGCGCTACTTTCTTCATTAAAACCATCTTTCATGTATAAATCATAAGTGTAACTTATACGGATTTAATCACTGTGAATAAAAAAAATAGAAACTCAGTATGAAAGGTGATTGTGAATAGGCACAAAAAGACAGAACTACATTTTGTAGCGGACACACTTGGCAGGGATGTGAGTTCATTCACCCAGTCAATACACAGTTGCCTCTTTCAATCTAACTCCGTTCAAGTGGCAAATATACGTATTTGTATGTAATATCAATAAAATGCATGTATAGTATGTACGCTGTATCAATGATATACCACTCATTGTATAATTTTTTCATTAAAAGGAAACTCGGCAAGCTTTGTTTCCCTTTATTGAAAAATTTATATATCTTGTGGTATATCATTTTTATATCTTGTGGCATATCATTAATACAGTATATATATATATATATATATATATATATATATATATATATATATATATATATATATATATATATATATAGATAGATAGATAGATAGATAGATAAATAGATAGATAGGTCGATGATGAATAATGTTATAAAATCTCAATTGCAGTTACAGACACTTTATTCTAAGCTATTTACATTTTTTTAAAGCAGGAAGGGTAGCCAAATGTATAATTTGTATGCATGTAGCTATATTCTCGAGTATTACTTTTTATCTTCACACATAAGCTACGCGGCAGGACTTCTTTATCTCGCTGGAGAATTCGTGCGTTAAATCGTAATTTTACATAGTTTTCTAGATTTACAGTCTGCAACATAATGTATTTAAATGATTTTACAATGTCTCCTATTCATCGGTTTACAGTTATACAAAACAACGCTTAGATCTCAGTTTGAATGTCAAAAAAGCAAAAATATCCATTTCTTTTCACAAACACACTCATGCGTGTCAAAACAAAAATAAAACCTGCTCCAATTTAGGGAACGAAAATGTAAATATGAACAGAATTTAAATAAAAGCTGAAAGACGTTGTGCAAATTATGGTTATTTAAAGAATGAAATTTAATTACCTCATATGATGCTTTTCTCTCTCGCTGTACAATACGTCTTCTTATACACAGTTCCTCTAACGCTCGTTTTCTACAGTGCTCATACGCATACTGTAAAGACAACAAAAACAATTTGATAAAGAATGTATGTACTTTTTCATTCACTAGGCATCTGGCACAATGTTGCTCAGAAAAAAATTACACCCCAACTTGTCTTAACAATTTGCTAATAATTACCATGTGTGTAGTGGTTTACCGTTCTCTCGATTCGGTTTACATATGGAAGCTGCCACAAACCCCATTTAACTCATTATCTGAATTTCCGTGTCAATTCATACCTACCCGGACAATTCTGAGTAGATGGTAAGCAGCGGTCTCTTCTGTCAAGCCGTGTTTCTGAAGAAACTCGAAAGCATCGGTGTATTCATTGCTATAAAGTTCTGAGAATCGCTCGGCTATGTTGGTTGGTCTATTACTGTCTGATAAATCAGCAATGTTCGGATTTCCCTGACGCAGTAGTAAACTGGCTTCTTCACTCCGTCGGCTGAATGAATAAACATACTCAGATCGATTCAGTTTCTTTGTCTTATCTTGTGGCAAAACGCCATTAGATGAATCATTAAATTTCCAGGAAAGCTGCACATTTTCATCCTTTTGAAACATATTTTTTCTACGCTAATGCTTCCGTCGATCTCACCCCCACCCCACCACACAGATACAGACGCATACGCCTTGTACTTCTTGTTAGTATTACAGTACCTTCTTAGAGAGATGCATTATATGATGGGAACAGATTAATGACTCCATTTTGAACATAATTCAAGCTGTTGGTTATATGAACTTGTAAAACTGGTGGTTACATAGGTATAATTCATTCGTGCATTTTGGTCCATTTTGTACATTCATAATAAACATCTGTTTTATTATCTTACACGAATGAAGATTTCAGATCAAAATATAAAGCTCATTTTAAATATAAAAGTTGGAGTAGGTTCAAGACCTTACTTTTATCTCAACACAACTGAAATACATCTTTCTTACTTTATCCGACCGCTCCTGTGACCTTGTGATTAGAACGCCCGCACCGGATGCGGGAGGTCTCGGGTTAGATCCCCGGCAGAATCATACCAAAGACTTATAAAAATGGTACTAACAAATGCCTCGCATGATGATCAGCATTAACAGGTCAGTGTCAGGACAGGTTGACCTTGTGTAAGGATAATGTGACTGGGTGGGACATTGTGCCACATGTCTGCGGAATGATGCCCCAGTGCTAGACACCGCTATAAACTGCCACACTGCAGACATCGTAGCGATATGACTGAAAAATTGTTAAAGTTCGTTAAAAATCCAAATAACACACACACACACACACACACACACACACACACTGACTTACTCTATCCCTCATTTAACTGCTACCTAATTTGTATTCAATAATTTATGGCTTTAATGCATTTATAAATCGCGTACCTTCAGTACTTGAGCTGAGCATTCTTTAACAAGTAAACTTGCTTCTGATTCAACTGAAAAGATTTGAAACATTGCTCAAACTGAATACAATGGTCATCTCTTCTAAAAGGGGCACTCAACGCATGATCTTTATCGAGGTTGTTATCTCTTTCTTTGAAGAAATTATCCACACTAGATAGAGCAAATGTATAGACTAAACTAATAAACGTCCACACGTGATAACACAGTGCAAAAAGACTACATTGGAATGTTGGAGCTGTTGTACAGAAAATGGTGATTGATAAGCTATGGCAGTCTTATCAATCAAGTAAATTAATACATTGGATTGTTATGTCAATAAAACAAAACAAAGAATCTTAATACATACGTACTTTTGTGTATCTTTATATCGACGAGTTTCAGCGTCAGAGTTAATGTAGGCTCTTCTGTCTTTGTGTATGTTTCGTTCGCCTTCATTTGAACGGCCATGTCTAATACTTCTCTGATTAACTGTTCCATGTCTATTTTCATTTCGAAAAATAAGTGGAATAATTGTATCGGAATAGATTTTCCCTATATTTTTCGTATCCCCTTCACTATTATTATTCCGTGTCCCTTCATTCTTACCATAGTCATTTTTGCGGGTATCAGAATAATTTGATCTGTAAATCGGCTTTAATTGAGAATGATCCCAGATTTTGTTTGTCTTTTCAGTTTTATTGAATTGATCACCAATATATAGATCGTTTGAAGAATAAATAGAATGACGTTTGTCATGTTCTTTCATTAAGTGTTTTCTGTTCCTCGTCGTTTCGCTTGAATGAAACTGGGAGCTAGTTTCCTCGCTTTTCTTTCTGGTAGAATATGCTGCCCAATCAAAGCCACCGTTTCCTTTTGGACCGGACCTTAGACTTACGTGTTCTTTGAGGTTACTATTGTAGCTGTGATCTTTGCTGATATACGGAAGCGCAATATATCTTAATTCTGTGTTGTTTAGTTTCTTATCATTAACGCCATATCTGCTTGAAGGCAATTGCATCTCTCTCTGCTTGGTGTTTAGTGTTCTTGTTTTAGGTGTCAGCGGCATATTTTCAGTCTTTGTCTGTAATTAATAAAGACGTTGTCACAAGTAATATTAAATGCTACCTGCCAAAATTAATAATTAATTATAATTAATTAGTCTAAATATATCAGACCTAAAATAATACTGAATACAATATACCATATTCATGCAATAACTGCAGATAGCAGCTGTAAAAAAAGAAAATTATGCGTGCTTTAGTCTAGTGGAATTACGTTTGAATTTGTACTGTTTTGGGGCCATCTTGATCCTCTGTCTACAGTGTTTTACAAGCAAGTGAATTGTCGTTCATGTGCCTTTCCAACTTCATAAAAAAACTCTCTCACGGACAAAGAAGCCACTAATACTTGTTAGGAAACATACTAAATACAGTAAATAACAGATTAAACCAATTCCAAAAATCGTTTTTGAAGTTATTGCATACATGCAAATTTATTAAGCTAGGCACATGACTTTTACGTCCTAAACTTCAGACTAGTTCTGATTGCTTGTCAGCATATCAGCTCCAATGAAACTCCATTGCCGTGATGTGTCAACGCGCCTTTATATGAATGTGTAATATATTGTTCTTGTAAAATCATACAAAATGGTAAAGTTTACTAGTCATTATAAAATGTGAAAATATGTACGTTTATTTCTGTCAACACGTAAGTCCTATCGTATTGTTTTACTTTTGTGTTTTGCTGCAGGACAATTTCCAACCTACACACACAGACATGCGTGTATTCTCTCCACCTATTTATCTCGAATCTGATGCAGACAAACAAACATATTTATGCATACAATTGATATAGATAAAATAGAACTGATTAACTAAGTAATTTACTTGATAGCGGTTCAGGAATATAATGTTTTGTTGTAATTTGGTATTTAGGATACCTTCCCATCATTATTTGTATGAAAATTCAATGTTTGTCTTTTGAAAAGCTACAAAAAAAATCTTCTCACGTCTTTCCAGTTCACAAGAACTTTAATCTTTCTTTGCGGATATTTGTGATATAAATCTAAAATTCTTAGTTCAAGAATGAAATGCATCGTTCTTGTAAGTCTTCAGTGTCATCCAATTCCGGCTCATTACGACGCTTTCGTGTGGGTTTCATGTAGTTTCAAAAGAATGGGACAATCAAGTAATATAAATATTTCATAAAATTGATTTTTCAGTTTGAAAAAAAAACTGTTCGTTAGCTTGAACTAATTTTGAGATGCATGAGATGGAGGCACAATTTAGCATTTATCTTCATAACGTTATTCACTTGAATGAATGGTGTACTCATCCATGTTTAATCTACATAGGTTATACACTTCAAGGAGATTTCATGAGTAATTGCCTCAAAGTCAAAAGAACAAACTAGCCAAAATTCATATTGAAATTGAAATAAGTTACTATTGACATCTTTCATATTATCTGTGCGTAAATATAGTAAGGTATATTCACTGTAGCATATTAACGGAGAAGGGGAGGGCGGACGTGCGGTTGTCCCGGGCGCCAAAACCACGGGCGCCAGAGGTCTTGGGGCTCAAAAACCCCTTTGGGCCATCATCGTCTCCCTTAGGCGTTATTTATCCTTAGTACTCAACTGTATATTCATAGTGTTAAACAAGTTTACCTTTTTCGCCGAGTTTGTATATTAATAAAGTTAAACATATCAACATCCAAAACAAGATTATTTAAATATCAATGAACATGATTGATAGTGTTCGTTTCGAAAGATATATCAAAATATAACTGAAAATTAATTACTTTTCTCCACGCTTTTTAAAATGTAGCATCAATGTCAATAATAGGCAATAGAGTTTTAATATACGGGGACCGGAGTAGTCTGATGATTTAAGCCGTGTCATATTTAACATTTTGCTGTGGAGTTTAGGTGGAAGTAGCCAATAAAATGTTTTCAAAATATTATAATTCAAAATAATTCCTTCTCAATTAATTGACATTTGTTTGCACAGTTTAAAGAAAATGTAAATCAGGAAACACAAAAGCAAATGTCAAAACACATCAATTAGTTAATGTTATGTGAGCTGCATAATTGCGGAGTTTATATTATGAATAATTATAGTGGTTTTCAGCATATTTTCTTTGTCACTTAGAATTGCTGTACTGATATCTGCAGAACAAATTTTATCGTGTTAGGATAATGCGGCTAAAACTATTAGCAGCAACATTATAAATTACACTGGAATATACAACATTTCCACTCACAGTGTTCAACTTCATTTATTTTAGGAATAGAGATATATGGAATACTTAATATAAGATTAAATGATCATGGCTGGGTATGTATCTATGTGTACAGTTTACCTAATCATTCGCAAAGTAAATAAAGTCAGAAGGATTTGTGTTAACTTTGGGAGTTACTGGGTAAACTTTACGCATCGATTTACCCAAACGTGATTGTTTAATCATTATAATTCCAGATTTACTTCCTTTCTGTCATCATACAAAGCATTCACTCTTATGTAGTTTGAAGTTTTTTTCATTAGCCTCTTCACTGCAACTGAATACATAATTCGATCTTCGCTATTCAAGAGTCGTCTATTCTTTATATAGTAATATAGGGTAGAGTGTCCTAGCGGGTCATGTCTGTCACACAAGGAGCTCGTTAGTATCATTACTTTAATATATATATATATATATATATATATATATATATATATATATATATATATATATATATATATATATATATATATATATATATATATATATATATAATTGGTTGCTGCAGTTTAAACCAGTCTATTACTTTTTGTCCAATATTAGGCTGGCGTATGACACGTGTTGCTTTAGCATTCATTGTTTTTGCTTACTACTCATTTCGATCTTTTATAAGCAAAATCGTATCCACGTTTAGTGAGATCCCTTGCTCGATATATGACCATGAACTTGAATAACAACCAGAAAATCATTATTGAAGCAAAATGCAATAACTTCTCAAGGTTGGATTGTAAAGTCTGCCATATGCTTTCTTTCTAAAAAGGGGTGAGTGTTATAATGCAAGAATGACAGTGCAATTACATTGTTTAAATTTCTAGTGGGCGATTTTAAACAGGGGGATGCGTATTTGGGTCGGAAATCACAAAGGTGGGTGGATGTGACTTTTTATTATGTTTTAAGACGTTGGTATAGATAAAGTTTCACATACAATTACCTGGTAACTAGGAACAAAAAGTTTATCCCTATATTTACCGATGTATAAATATCACGTGGGCGTTTTATATTCAATATGATTGCAGAAACTTCGGCCCATTCATAATAATTGGAATCATTAACGAATACAAGTTTAGCCAATTTTACTCACCATTTTCGGTGCTGCTTCAGAGCCCATTACTGTTTCAAAGAGCTTTTTTACTAGATCGTACTCTCGCAGAGCGTCATGTAAGGCTTTTCCAGCAGCCTTGAAATCTTTAGCATCAAGGTATCGAATGAATAAATGAAAATCGAAGACCTCGTATTTTCCACGTTTTGAAACCTTTGAACGTTGATACATTCCACTAAAGTGTTTATCAATTTCATTTATATCGTCACTTGTGAAGTCCTGAAATTTATTTGCTCGACATCTGTGGATGAAATCCTCCGGTGTCAATATTCCAGCCATTATTTTAATCTATAGGTTTTATGCAGCTTTGATGTGTACATGGTTTGTGAAGAATTACATTTCATTTCTCCATTTCTGACACAGCAAAACTCTTTTCTGTTTCAAATGAAAGAAATATATTTTAGTATATTGACACATCTACTTGACAACTTACAGCCACTTTTTTATTGATATGCCCGTGAGACGCTACTAGTTACACACACACACACACACACACACACACACACATATATATATATATATATATATATATATATATATATATATATATATATATATATATATACGAGACGATTTAAGTTTGTGAATAAGAGGAACCTACATACATACATACATACGAAACGATTTAAGTTTGAGAATAAGAGGAACTTATCTTCGTTTTACATCAATGTGATGCGCAGCATATTGAGAAATGTATTTACAAGTGTGAAATATCATGATGATCAGAAAATGCAATTAGCCGCATTTCGTCTATTTGCTCTTAATATCATGGTCACCAAATAATGCTCTTCCATAAACTGCAAAGTCCTCTTGTGATATCCTCATCCGTATGTGCTACCACCACACAAAAACATCTACATAGAGACACATTGCTTAAAACAATCAACCGAAGCTACAAATATATGGTTCAATATTTGGTCGAGACTGTACATGTGCGGATTATCCTGAAGTTTAGTTAACCCAGATTAACCCAGATTATTACATGTAAATGTAAAACGTGTTCGATAAGGTTATAATGGAACAGAACGGTATGACCAATGAGAGAGTACACATGAAAGCTAACACGTGCCTTGTAGCGTATGCAGCAAATTCAGAGTCTCGCAAAATAATTTCAAAAAGTGCAGTATTAAAAAAAAAATGTTTGAGTCAGACTTTATGCATACTTACCTCTTCGTTCATTCAGAAGCGTTTAAATAGTTAATGTTTACCTACCATTTAATCTTTACACGCCAGGTATAAATATTTCCCAACACAGTACACCCCAGATTGTCTTCCAGGAAGGTAAAAAAAGCCCTTTTCAAGTATGTGCAGTCACGATAACTGTGAATTCAAAATGGTACGTTTACAAAATTTACACGTGATTTATATCGCGGTACAACCAAATAAACTCCATGAATCAAGTGGGAATACATGCATATGCAGTTCCAGTTAATGATTCATTTGTATGGTTCTGAATACGTAGACGTTACGTGGATATATATTGCCTTGAATAGAATGCACTATGGCTGTCCATGATGTGTAGCGTTAAATAGGAAATTGCATTAGTAGTTGTGTCTCGTTCATATGGCTTTCTAGATCATCTTATATCACCGGTGAGCGTGTGCTTTGGATTTTTAACATGCCTTTAACAAATTTTAAGTCATATCGCTACGAAGTCTACAGTGTGGCAGTTTATAATGATGTCTAGCACTGGGACATCATGCCGCAGACATGTAGCATGATGTCCCACCCAGTCATATTATCCTGACACCAGACCGACCAGTCCTAGCGAGGTAGCTGTTAGTAACATTTTTATAAGTCTTTGGTATGACTCAACCGGGGTTCGAACCCGCGACCTCCTACATCCGAGGCGGACGCTCTAACCCCAAGGCCACCGTAGCGGTGAGCGTGTTATGAAAATGAAACTATTAATTTATTGGCAGGTGTTGGTATGTGAAAGATTCATAATGGGCAGATGAAATAGATATTTATCTTTATTAATTATACAAAAGCAGATTAAGGTTAATGTCATTATTTTGTATCCTTTTATCCGGTCTCCAAATAGCTTGAAGAACATTTTTTTTTGCGCTGAATATAGCAAAGGAAGTAATTATGTTCGTTATATTAGCTGGAAATATGAATTGTCTTTGGGGTAAAACAATTATCCTGATTCAAGACAGCAACAAAAATCCCTAGTTCGCCCCTTACCTGCCCCAACACCACCATCTTCAGAAAATTAAATATTTTGTCTCTTAATATTCAGCTATAAGGCCAGTGAGAGATACACCTTTGGTTCCGCACTCTACACCATATAGCTCTATAATTAATCCGCCCAACCTGATATCTCTGGTAGTATCAATCGTTCGGTCATAATATCTATTTAAAATAACGAAAAATACGTTGAATTAGGAATATACTGTAAATATGTGTTATATTTCTTCGTAAACTGTACTTAGGTTCATTTTATGAGACAATGAAACAAGTGGCTTCATCGGGGGGAGGGGTACGGGGATGCTGACCGCACAGGGTGACAGCATCGGAGGGGGTGACACCAAAATAACTGTCTATACAATGCTTGAATTTTTGTGCAGGAAGGAGGTCCATGGGGGTGACACCACGAGTTATCGCACTGGGTGACACCAACCCTAGTGACACCACTGAATGAAACTATTGTAGTTTCAGGATATGTTTTCGCTATTGTTGTTAAAAGGTACTTCCCGCATCGCAGAACGTGTGATTCAAGAGGAAGAAAGTTGTTAATTGTATGAAAGTTAAAAACAAATGCGGTCAAAGATGTGAAATTGCATTCATTAGAAGATAGTCGTTTCTTCATATATGTTGGCTGTTACAATTGTCACTAATCGTGAATTGCAAACTAAGTGTAGGTTGACATCTGAGTGGATATTGAGAAATATTCCACAGTTGAAGTTGAAACATTTTATTATTACGAATAAAAATCCTTGATATTTCTTTTTCACAAGTGAAATATTTCCTTATATCGTCTCCAAAATACGTTGATACTAATTTTATTATATATTTTAACTCTAAAATAGTCTTCTTCAATTGTTTTACTTCAATTGGATGTCAGTGCTTTTAACGTCTCTATTACTACAATGTTCAGAAATTTTCTAATAATTTAGGACAGTGATTTTTTCCCCTCATTTTAAAAACAAAACATTTCTTCCGATTTATCTCAATTTATCTCCCACATAGAATGCTTCAAAATGTTGATTGTTTTATAGTAATGACTGTTTTCATATGAAAAATAAAACGAGTTTATCTTCTTTAACCTTTCTTTTGCGGATTGATATTGTTAACAATTCTCCAGAAGGGGTAGAATCATCACGAATCTGAGACTTCACAGTGCAACATCTTAGAAAGAAAATATGGTAATGATTCTGAGTTATCGATTGGGATTTCTCTTACTTGGCTTTGGTTATTTCTGCATTCAAACGTGAATTCTATGTCACCTTCAAGCTCGCAGTCAAGTTCGGTATCAGACGCTATACCTAAAAAGATGTCTATAGTAACTTAATTTTCGCTTGCAATTAAGACTCAGACTCAAATATTATAGCGATTTAAGTTAAAATCAAGTGATCACATACGAATACAATTAAAAAATATTTAAAGTATATATTTAAAAAAGGATCGTAAATGCACTGCCTTTTGCTGCAAGATATGGTTCTTATTAGTATAGTTGCTGTTGTTGTATATTTCTTTTCTTAATGTGCGGAAAGTCAAGTATACTGCGAGAGAAGCATATAGATATGCAAATTAATAAAATAAAAAGCTTTAAATCTTTCCGTTTTATACAAAATTCAGATATTAAAAACATTTTAATCTTTCAGTCTGGCCATTCCTGAAGGCTACACGAGCCGACCGAGGAGATTGTGAGTAAATATTTAATACAGGGAAATGAATCGTTTTCAGGAATATTCTCAAATAAATAAAGACATTCGATACAAGTTTGTTTAGCCCTCTTATAATTATCTTGCCAGCTTAACAACTCATTCGCTCTCTCACATACATACATACATGCATACATGCATGCATGCATGCATACATACATACATACATACATACATACGGTTCGACAGTTCCAAGCAGTCTTATAAATACTGCGCTTAAGTTGAAACTGATCAATGCAGAAAAAATAAACCTTATTTACTTTCAGACTCACCTATGTTCTTTTCAACCTTAATCAAGTGGAGATCTGGGGTATATTTTTCAACCCAGCTAATGGATTTGAAATTTGATTACATTCTATGGAGAGGAGATATAAAGAGTTCGCGAATACCCGGTGCACCAAGATTATTAGACCGCATATATTTTATACTTGAACTAGAATTGCCTCACATCAAGATCTTCTGAATGCATTTATTTCCACGTGAAACTAGACTTGTCTTACATCAAGATCTTTTGAATCATTATATTTCCACTTCCAACTGGATTTGCCTTACATCAAGATGTTTTGAATGCATATATTTCATCGTGGAAATAGATTTGCCTTAGTTCAAGATCTTTTGACTCCATAATTTTTTATGTGTAACTAAGTGTGCCTTGCTATTAGCAGAGAATGCATACATTATTATAGCAAGATATGATATACTGACAAAATCAAATGCATTTTTAATTAAGCCACAGCTCATTATTATGATATTAAAGTACAAAAAGAGTCAAACCATTAATCACGTTACAAATATAACAAATATTTTGTACTTTCAAATATATTAGCATTCACCTACGAACTTACCATTGATTGTAATAATCAACTGAATTTTCTAATTAATATAGATTATGTACATGTTCTAATTTACTTCCACGGGAATATTTGCTCAAAATTAAGGAGTCTGGAGATGAGATAAATTCATTGCTTAAAACAATCGGGTTAGAAAACATGTTGGTCAAATCGAGATTTGAGAGTTCAAGCTTCATACTTTTTACTCAAAGAAGAAAACAAGCATCGTAACAAACGAAAAATAAACAAACAAACAGGCACTACATTGATATTTCAATGTACTTGTTACAGGTTGTTATGTATTTTTATCATCCTGGATAGAACTCATTGTCATTTTCCTTGAGCAATGCCCTTTGTAAGAAGTGGACCTCCATCATAGAGGAGAAGTACATAATGGAGGATCCTGGATGCACATCAAACACACTATTTCGACACATGAACTGGAATAAGTTAAAAGTTTATTTCCCATTGGAAGTAAAGATGGTCGCAGAATTTTAGGAAGTTCGTCATTAATGAAATTCTGACGAAATAGAAAGTAAATTGATTACTGCTACTTACATGCAAGTGGTGTGATGATATATATGCAGTACATATAATGAAATAAAACAATCTCGAAAATACTCCATATTGGTCTAAGATGCACTTATCACTTATACCTAAGTGAAGTAAACTTTGTTGCTTGATATGAAGACTGCGAAATGAAACATTAATTAAATGTTAAAGCAAATATTCCTGACAACTATTTAAATATTGTGAAAATAAGACACTGTTATATGCAAGAGGTTTCTTACTTAGCGAATCAAACAATTGTATTAATGTGGATTGATAGTCCATATATTCTCCCCGAGGACCTCAAGACAACATTCGTTGTCAATTAAAAGGTTAATTATGGTATAAATACTTCTGTAACTTTATTCACAAAATGACCACACATCGCGAAACTCTAATACCACATCTTCATGTTTTCCTCTTTTTTCACATTTGTATGACATATTAGTAAACCTATTCGACCCGATTATTATTATATCATGCCGTGCAATTTAAATACGACCCCAACACCTATAGCAAACAATTATTTTTTTCTCACATTATTATACACGTATGCACAAAAATTTCCATGGAATCCCCTATGTTAGGAAATTAGGAAGGTTCCATGTTAGGAAACCTAATCCATGATATCATAAAGTCTGGTAAATGCTGATTATTCGAGCTGATAAATATTTCCCCAACAGTGACTCCCCATAATCAACAAATAATCACTAAAATCTAACAAATCTATAAACTGGTACATAAGTACAAATATCACATACCCATGTTTATTCCAATACAGGTACATAAGTACAAATATCACATACTCCAGGTTTATACCAATACATTACCGGGCAAATATTCCCTTTAATTGTCAGTCCACTTTGTTTCAGACGTTTAGCTACCTGTGCCTTCCATAAGGTCTCTGCATTTTCAGACCTGTATTCTTGCTGTATATGATAGATAAATACATTCAAAAGAAACAAACGAACTGACAAGTTTAGGGACTGAGGCTCTAGCTTGAAGAAAACTATTTGAAATCAGATATAGACAGGATGAGGGCATACGAGGGGATGATGATGTATAATTAAAGGGAATTCATTAGCAATTTCATCACATTTAGAAAAAAGAAAATACTGTTTCATGTCATAATATGTTTGCGAGCTGGTATACATAGAAGGCACATATATATATGGCTACTCTTATCAAAATATCTGTACCGATTCCAATAATTAAATTTTAATTAGGATCTTGATTGTTTTGTACATATAAATTACACTGCAACTAAATCATGTTATAAAAAGCAAGAACACAAGTTGCGACTTTGCGTCTTTTGATTGCATTTTCATAAACTTTGCTTTTCACATTAAGTATCTTGTATTAACGAATAATCATGATATTGGTGCATCATCAATGCTGGGTACACTTTCTGACCATCACCTGAATGTGCAATGCAGCTTCCTAAAATCAACAGGTAAAAAGGCGAAATTTTCCTTTAAGTAAAACACTTTGCTTCATTCGTTTGCATTATATATAATTAACATGATTAAATATTTAATATAATAATAGTAACTAATGACTTAATAAAATAAACAAATAGAAATACAAAGAACTCTAAAGAGTGTGGAAAAGTGTTAGCATTATTAATTAAAATACAAGTCTTAACAGCTGAAAGTTACAAAGAGTTCATTTACACGTGTAACTTAAACAATGTAATTGACTATTTCTAAAAGTCTCATAGTAATTAATTTCTCTTTTTCTCTTTTTACAGCAGAAATTATGTTTTATGTGAATATGCTATGGATGATTGACGCTAAAACACAGCAAAGCGCACAAAAACACAAAACGCAAACAAAATAAACAAGTAAAACTGTATAAATATGTTTATGTGTCAGATTTTGATGGATAACATCTTCTAATCTCATAGAAAAGTAAAATATATAGATTGACCTATAAAATAGATCATCAATGAGTATTTGTTTAGTTTTGCTTTTATATATATATATATATATATATATATATATATATATATATATATATATATATATATATATATATATATATATATATATATATATATATATATATATATATTGATTGTAACTCCTTGTACATGACTGTATTTGGGGCCCCGAGTGGCCGAGTGGTCTAAAGCGCTCTCCGTTACAGATCACTGCCATCTCACCTCTGTCTGCGTGGGTTCGAGTCTTCGATTCGGCTAACGTGGGTATGTGAGAAAGCTCGCCAGTAGCTTCTCGTGGGTCGTTGGTTCTTCCCGGGGTTTTCCCGGGTTCTTCCTCCACCATTAATACTGGCCACCATGCATAGCCTATCGTGTGCTGAAATATGGCGTTAAACCCCACAACAACAACAACATGACTGTATTTAAGTTTTGTATTTTTATTCATGGTTATAATTTTACAGACTACCTTTAGCTAGATTTTTGCCGACGTAGTTAGGGTTTGTTAAGAGCGTACAATTTACATAGTAGCTATAAATATATGATTACGTATCTGGTGACAATTGTTGACAATGATATTAATGATAAGACTTAATAGCGACGTTGGGTTAATTTCTCATTGGCTGAGGAGTTCTAGAAGAATTTAGTAACATTCCATTGGTTGGACCAGATCACATGAATACGAAAGTTCGAGATAAGATGAGTAGAAAGATTTGTCACGTGGGGTATATTGTGAAATATAGTCGTAATACAAGGTATATATAAGGAGAGAACTTAGCAATAAGATTCATTCCTATTTTGGAGCCATCCTCGTTTCTCGTGTTCATGATGTAAGTCTGCAGACGTGTTGTATATTGTACTTAGATATTAATCGAGAGGAAAAATATTTGTTTGGACTGTTCAGTCGAATAAAAGTGCTCATTATGTGTACTATAATATTATTCTGGAACTATTGTGAATTAGAGTAGTTCTGGATAGCGACATGTTGACAACTTCATCATTCTTGGCGGACTAGTGCATTTCAAGTCTTGACATTCTTAAGGAACGTTCATTCTTGTAGATTTTCATATAACGTTATCAGGATTACTTTGGATTCAGGTCTTAATAATGTAAGTTCCTCTCACATTTTCGTTTAGAACTTTGATAGTTAAATTATTTGTTTTTACAATTTACATAAAATAATTATTTTGCGTAATCAGCCGTTTTTTTATAATTAAATTAAACAAATTTAAAAATAAATTTTAAGAGCCAATATGGAATTCGTTTTGGGCTGGTTATTACATGCATTCTATTTGACTTAGATTTTTAAGTCAGTATAATTTAGGCAAAGCATAAGATTACATCAGCTAACTTTTCGCGACGTCTCTATCCGATATCGGCAGTGACACTAGCAAACGAAGTTATATTTGATACTGTCTGTTTCGATTTTCTTTTTCTAAACATTGATGTAATTGAGTTCTGCAAGAAATAATTTGTTGTTTATTCTAAACTGTGTTACTGTTTTAAGGCTAATTACAGCGTATAGCTTTGCTAAAATAAAGAGATCAATTTCAGTCATATTAATTGATGATTTCGACATTTTTATACATTACTCAAATGCGTTCAGATTTCACGACAAACTTCATGCTGAAAATTATTTTTCAAAGCATACAATATTTACGGTACCGCTGTCATAAAATTAGTTTCACAACCGGCCTCTTAGCGCCACTCGCTATAACTAATGATATAAATTTAAAATTAAATAGTTTATTCAAGTAGAGAGTACTGCGAATTTCGGCTCTTAAGACAAATAGTTTAGAATGGCTATCAGTTAAAATAGAAAATATGACTTGATTGGTGTCGACTTACCTTCTTCAAATCTGACTGAACTTCAACTTGTAGCCGAGTTGACTCATTCTTTGCTTTTCTTTGACAGTAGATGTATGCATTCTGGAAGAGCGATGATCCGTCTTAATGTCAGTGCTTTGACCTACTGGTCTTAGTTTGTTGGTAGGAATCATTAAGGTTTGTGCAAAGCAACAATTTACTTTTCCAGGCTAATAAACCATACAAATTTAATAAACAACAATATCACTATAAATATACTCTAGCTAATAATCTTGTTATAAAAATCTGCACAAATTCCATTTTTATACAATTATTACAGGGAACCTTTTCCAAACAAGTGATTGAATATTTTTCAATAGAAAATATGCTAAAAGGAGCCCTACTACGACGTGTAGTCAAGATCTTGAAAAACTACAGTAGAATGATACTTAGAGAGGCAAATAAAAGTTCTCCT